>PVJC01022754.1:0-19136 GCA_004026665.1 Murina feae
CATTTAACTGCCTATTTTTTTCTGGTTATAAAGCCAACAAATGTATCTACTACAGTGAGTATAATAAGAAAGACGTAATAGTAAGTGCTGGCAACGATGTGGAGAAACTGGAACCCTCTTACGCGGCGGGTAGGTATGTAAAATGGCATGGCCACCTTGGAAACACAGTTTGGCTGTTTCTTAGAAAAGCAAGTTAAACATAAAATTTTCATGTGGCCCAACAGTTTACTCCTAGACAGCCACCTAAGAGAAATGAAACCCGTATGCACAGGAAAATGTTCATAGAAACATTATTTAAAATAGCCAAGAACCTGGAAGTAGCTCAAATGTCCAGAAACTGGGGAATGGAAGATGGGAACGTGGCCCATCCTTACAATACATTCAAGTGCTAATACATGCAGCAATATGGATGAACAGCAAAGACACTGCCGAGTGAATGAAGCTGGCAGAAGAGGCCACATATTGGACAATTACATTTCTAGGACGTGTTCAGAAAACAGCAAATTAGTGGAGCCCGAAAGTAGGTTAGTGGTTGTCTTGGGCTGCAGTTAGAAATAGGGTTTGACTGCAAAGAGGCATCAGGGATATTTTTGGGGTCATGGAAATGTTTAAAACTATACTGATGGTTGTGCAACTCTGTAAGCATAATAATAACTATGGAATCATACACTTAAAATTATACCTAGATAAAGCTATTAAAATATGAATATTCATAGACATGCAATTCTTCATTGCCCAACCCAAAATAATAATAAACAAAGAGGAGAATCCTGGTTCAAGTCAATGTGATAAACAAAGCATGGTACCCTATATGCCAGGACAAACTGGCAGGGACCCCAGAACCATCCCAGAACTAAATTTCCAGACAGCGCCAGCATGGACGCAAAGTGTGCATGAGTGTCTGTGAACAGTCAGAGGTGGGGAAAGCAGTACTAGGGAGGGCATGGTCTTGGAGAACCGTCAGCTACCAAAGATAAAACAAGCAGTAATATGGGTCCTACTTTGTAAGTTAGGGACATCCGTGAAATATATTTTATAGGTTTCAAACTAAAATTAGAAAAAAAGCGATCGATTAAGCAAGAGGTAGGAAACTAGAAAGAAAAAATATCACAGTAAATGGAAAAGACAAAATAGGATGAAGAAATCAATCCTACAGTATCAGTGATAACAGTATGCATAGGTTGATATCACTGATTAAGACTCCAGAGCTCCAGCCCTGGCCAGGTAGCTCAGTTGGTTAGAGTGTCATTCTGAACCCAAGGTTTGGGGTTCAATCCTGGTCAGGGCACAGATGAGAATCAACAGAAGAATGCATCAATAAATGGAACAACAAATCAAAGTCTCTCTCCCCCACTCTCTCCTTCTCTCTCTAAAATCAATATCAATATAATCAATATAACTAGCTAAATAAATAAAGATACAGGAGCTCTTAGACTGGGTTAATAAAAAGATTCAGCAATACACGGTGATAAGGGAGTCACATAAACAAAAGTGAAGTTGAAAATACACAGATAAAAATGGCATTCCAGGAAAATAACCAAAATAACACCCAGCAAGCAATTTCTGTGTCATGTGAAATAGCACTGAAGGTGCGCAACATGAGAAGAGATGAGAAGTGATGATTTATTCTGGAAATGCCACAATACCACAACATTCCAAGAAGCTATAATAGTCATGAACAAATATAGCCAACAACACAGCTTCAAAATATATAAAGAACTAATTGGCAGAATTATAGTAATACAATAGCTAAAGTTACCATTGTAGGTAGGGGCTTTGATATAGTTTTCTTGGAAACATCAACCAGACAAAAATAAGCATGGATAACATGATTAATAAGCTTGCACCCAGAAAATACTAAATGCGTACTATGTTTTGAGCATACATGGAATTTTCACAAATGTGGATCACATTATAGACCAGAAAGCCAGTCTAGATTTCTTAAAATTGACATTATTCAGACCATATTTTCTGACCCAATGAAGTCAGAAGGATTGAAATAACAAAATATGTTAGAATTTAATAAAGGAGGGATGGAAAAAATAGCAACACTTCAAAAAACCAAATATTTTTTTGAAAAGATTAGGAATACAGACGAGTCTCTAGTGAGACTTATCAAAAAGAGCCCTAGCCGGCTTGGCTCAGTGGATAGAGCATTGGCCTGTGGACTGAAGGGTCCCAGGTTCAATTCTGGTCAAGGGCATGTACCTTGGTTGCGGGCACATCCCCAATAGGGGGTGTGCAGGAGGCAGTTGATCGATGCTCTCATTCATTAATGTTTCTAACTCTCTATCCCTCTCCCTTCCTCTGTAAAAAATCAATAAAATGCATCTTTAAAAAATAAAAAGAGAAAGTACTTATAAAATAACTACAGATAGAGAAGCAAATTAGATATCCTAAGTGAATTGGATGAACAACTGTTCACAAATAAATGTGAAATACCATATGAAGTGAGTAGCTTTATGGAAAAAATATAAGGGCCCAAAGTCAGACGGTAGATAAATGGAAAACCTGAGTAGAACAATCACTGCTGAAGAAATTGAAATAGTGGTGAAAACTTCCTCCTCCTCCAAAATTCACTAGGCCTGCACAGTTTTGTATGACTCTATAGTCCCCGCCTTGTACAAGTCGTTACAGAGAAAAAGGGGAAAACTGTTTTGTAAAGCTTAATACCAAGTTTATGTCCTCAATATCAAAACTGAATGAAGATAGCACCAGAGAAGAGAAATTAAAAGTCAGTTTCAGTTAAAATCTGAAATAAAACATTAAGATTCTAAATCCAGTATCATATTAAAAAATTATCTATGGCCCCACTGATGTTGTTCAGTTAGGTTAGAGAGCTGATCTGAGCATTGAAGGGTTGCAGGTTTGAATCCCAGTCACAGGCATTACTACCTGGATTGCAGGTTTGCTCCCTGCCCTGGTTGGGGCATGCAGGAGGCAACCAATTGATGTGTCTCCCATATCAATGTTTTTGTCTTTCTCTGTCTCTCTCTACCCCCTCCCTCCTTTCCATTCTCTCTAAAAATCAATGGGAAAATATACTCTTGTGAGCGTGATTAACAACAACAACAACTAAAAATCATATGTGCTTGGATTTATCCTTGGGAGTGCAAGGGGGGTGTATTAGGGTAACAGGAGCTGCTCTAACAAACAAGCTCCCTTATACATAATAGAGGTTTATTTCTTGCTGGCAAAGTGGAACAGCATTTGGCAGGTGGCCCATGTGGTGATTCAAGGACCTGGCTCTTTCCATCTTGTGGTTCAACTACTCACTAAGTCCCCAGAGTCCCAAGGAAGAACAGACAGCAAAGACACAGCCAGCTGACAGCCAACATATAACATAAACCAGAAAGCAACCTTTGTGGTCAGAAGCCACTGACATTTGCAAGCATAACCTGGCAAAAAGTTGATTGATATACCTAATCTATTCCTATTTTTCTCTGGGCTTTTGTCATAAATAGGTGCCTTTTCATTATCCTTTGAGACCATCCTATGGTTATTCTCCTTTATTCTGTTATTGTAATGACTTATGCTGATAGATTTTCTGAGGTTACATCAGTAGCAGACATTAGCTATCCCGTCAAAAATATTAGTGCTGCTCCTGCTACAGTGGGGCATTGTCTGGAGCCCAGGCTGGAGGAGCAACCCCTATCTGGGATGTGGTGAGCCAGTCACAGAGGAGAAAGAGTGCTGGAAGCACCGGATGGTGGTTCGATGTGTCAGCATGGAGATCACCTCTTTTAAAATCCATTGGTCAAAGTCACATGGCCAAGCCTGATGTCAGTGTGATGGGATCAATAGTTTGCCCGAAGGAAAAGATCCAGAGGCAGCAAATAATTGGGAACAGCAATACAATCTGTATGAAAGGGAATCCCTTAGCCTGATAAAGGCTTTCTTCCGAAAAGCCTGTTGCAAACGTTATGTTAAATGGATGTTTTAGAAACATTCCTTTTCAAGGTTAGAAAGAAGGAAGGATACCCGTGGTTATTGCTCCTGCATATGGAACAAGGTTTTGGATAAGGCAGTAAAACAGAGGAAAAGAAAGTCATAAGTGTTGGAAGGGAAAAGAAATCGTCCTTTTTTTCACATAATACCATTGACTTAAAGAAAAAACAGTTAGCAGTCTAACCACCAGCAGTAGTGAGTTCAATAATTTGTCAGGTAATATACACATACAAATACCAGTTTTCCTCTGCACCAGAATATTGAACTCAGAAAATGTATTTGAAGATAGCATTCAAAAAGCAATAGTGCCCAGCTGGTGTGGCTCAGTGGTTGAGCATCAACCCATGAACCAGGAGGTCATGGTTCAATTCCAGGTCAGGGTGGGTTGTGGGCTTGATCTCTAGTAGGGAACGTGCAGGTAGCAGCCAATGGATGATTATCATCATTGATGTTTCTATATCTCTCTTTCCCTTTCTCTGAGATCAATAAATATATATATATTTTAAAAGCAATAGATACAGTGTATCTAGGGATTAATCTACTCAAAGAATGCATAAGACTTAACTGAAGAAACTCTAAAGTGGAGAGGTAGACTATATTTATGGATAGGAAGGAAGACTTAATATTGTCAAGTTAATCTATAAACTTAATGTAGCTATAGTAATATCATAGCATTTCTAGAGGTAGTCAGTCAAACAGATCTTCACATTCGTATGGGAGGAAAATTACTCTGTAATAGCTAATTAAGGGAAAAGAACAGAAAAATGTGGGGATTTGTCCTATTCTCTCTGATGGGACTTTGGCAGCTGAGAGTCAGTTGCTTGGACACTCTAGTGGATTATTCTAAGTGACATTCTAGTTGACTGATTTCCAAGTCTACATCATTTATGAGAAATTTATTGAGAAATTTATCTCATAAATTTCAGTGAATTTACAGTGAATACAACCCTGTTCTCTAAGCATTAATTGAATGTTTACTTCATGCAAGCCAATGGGGAAATACAAGAGGACTACGTTTTGAACCACCTCCCCAGGGGTTCACCCTTTAGGAGGTGAGGCAGAACACAAATACTGCTTAGCAGGTTGGTTCTAGACTACTGGTAGACGGGAGGGAGACTCCGGGAGAGGGAAAAGCAGAAGGAGAGGGCAAGAACGAAGCCCTGAGGAAGAGACCGGAGATGGCAGTGTGCTTAAGAAAGAACTCTTAATTTTTAGGGGAGGTGTGTGTTCAAAGTGTACAGAAATGGCGCAAAGTGAAAAACAAACCCAGAACGAACGGCTGAGCACTCTGCAACGATGGAAATACGATGTGGGGAAAGCGGAGTGGCATGTGTATTTATGTGTGTCTGGTGCTAGCAGCAGGGTGGCGCGAGAGCCGCCAGTGAGAAGAGCAGCTTTCCTTCGATCATTTGGAAGCGTAGTTTATTTCCCGATGGTTGGCTCTGCCTTTTCTCTGCCACTCAAATGTTATTGGGAAACGGATTCTCTTGCCAAAAGAGTGTGATTAATACTGCAACTGGGTGTGTGGGCTTAACAACAGATTGATGGTTATGTTTTTAAAGGGGTAGGCTGCTTCCAGTTTCTGTTACCTTGGTATGTTGCTTTTATCATGCCGAAGTGGAAGGGGCCTAAGTTAGATTTTTGTTCTTTTTCTCAAGGCATTTGCTGTTCACGACTCCCTCCTCTCCCCCGCCCCATGCCACCACCTCGAATTTGTTATTTGACTTTAGAGAGTGAATATGCAGGAAATGGAAGCCATCATACCACATTTTATGTGTGGATAGTACTGTCTGCAAGCGATGTGGTGCCCGCCTCTGAATTTCCTGAGTGCTAGAGATGAGATGGAAGGTTAGAGACAAAGGCTGCTTGTGTGCCTAAGCTGGGCCTTCTCGAGTCACCAAGATTTAGGTCTGACTCCTCCTCTTCACAGGCCCCCAGACTCATGTACTCAGGGCCTCCCGGTGGGTCAGTGTCAGGCAGATTGACTCCCTGACCAAGTGCACAAGACACTGGTGCTCAAACCAGATGCTAAACTTAATAATTCATAATGACGAATATAACTGTTAGGGGGAGTAAAAGTCTTATCTATTCATTCATTTATTCAACAAAGATAATTGAGCATTACTGTGTGTTTCAGCTAAGCTAAGAAAATACAGTGAATTTAGAAAAGGGATTGAGAAGTACAGGAAGAGAGAGCAATGTGGGCAAAGGCCAAGGTCTACTGCCTCTTACGTTCTCACTTCTGTAGGTATCTCCACACCAAAGCCAACATAGGTAAGAAGGGTGCCTGTGAGCATGGGCTCATCAGACAGGATCCTGGCAGATGGGATCCTTCGTTATCTCCTCCCCCCTCTGCACATGCTCAGGGACAGGTGGGACAATCACCTGAGTGGCTGAGTTTTAGATTGCGTGCCTGGGCTCCTCCACTTTAGTTGGAACTCACACTTCCTGATGTCCTCTGGACCCTCTCAAAGCTGAACTCGGTGTCGGCAAGGAGCTCCCTCTTGCACATTTAGGGGGGTTAACTGAAGTGGGTGTCATGACCAGTCCCTGGTGGGTGTTTACAGTGAAGTTTTGCTCCATACCACCAGGTCAAGGTCCCTTAGACCATCCATGATGACATCGTATGGGAGGCAGTGTAGATAGTAGGCAGGACATGGGCCCTATCTTCTCTTCTGGGGTTGAACGTCTGCCTGTACCACTTCATGGGCTGTGTGCCATTCTCCTGCCTGTTACATAGGGTAACTGATAATCCCTGTCTTCTTGCTGTTGAAAAGATTAAGTGAGGCAGTGCATATAAGTCATTTGGTACTTCTCGTCAGAGTAAGTGCTTTGTGGTGATTGCTGCTATTATTTTGCAGTCCTTTTATTCATTAAGAAAAGTTCCACTGAACCTTACCATTCATGGAGTGGAGATGGAATCTGAAGGTGGGCTGGGCAGACCACACTGGCCGTGGGAGTCACGCTCGATGTTCTGAATCTCACCCGTACTTTCCAGGCGGGAGTTAATGTGATCTCATGCGTGGTTTAGAACCACCACGCGGGGCACAGGAAGGAGGACCAGGAGGACCCTTGGGCGGCTGGCTGGGAATCCAGCTGAGATGCCCATAGGGCCTGAGTGAAGGCTGTGGCTTGAGGAGGAGGGGAAAGGAAGGCATACTGTGGAGAAATGCTTAGGAGGATGCACATGCAGACGTGTGTGAAGTTGTGGGAGGTGAGGGAAAGAGAGGAGAGAGATCATCCCAGGACCTGTGTGTCTCAGGGGACACCACCATGGAGTGAGGGAGGAGAGAGTGGAGGTGGTGATGGTGGCAGCTTGGGATTTTTGCCTTCTCTTTGCCTCAAGGAGCAGATAACGCCAGCCTTCTGGGTTGGACTGTGCCCTTTGGGAACTGTTTCGGGCATCCTAGAGAACCTTAAGACCATTTTTCTTTCCTCCAATTAAGGACCACATATTTACAGTAAGAGGTCAGCTGAAGATCCCATCACAGTAAAAAGCAGGCTCATTAGTGCTCTTTTCTGAGAGTGGTGTGTGTGTGTTTCATTTGGTTTGCATTTAAAATCAAGGAAAATAAGGTGGAACCCTGTTAAATATTTCGCATGGCAACCTTGGTTATAATTTCATGTTGTGCACAGTGAAGACATGGTCTCCCAGGTGAGTCAGAGAATAGATCCTGGACCCCAGGAACCAGTACTGGACCCTGGCAGTCCTGCGGGAGTTGGGGAGGTGGGGCTTCTCTTGTTAAGATGAAAAGACGTGACTGGAAGAAAAAGGCGTTATCTGTCCACCCAACAAGAGAAAGAATTTAGTTACACTGTTGTCACCAATAGGTTAAAAAAACGCCCCTCAATTATTGTCTTTTCCCCAAATACAATAGTGGAAATGATTTTTCCATATGGGAATTAAGGTCCCTGACAGACATGGATGTTTAGAAACTTGCTGAGATGAAATTAAGCCTCTGACCAGAGGTTCCTCCACTCTGTAGGGCATGGGCTTCTGGAGTTCTTGTGAGTGAAAATGGGGTTTCAATCTTTCCAGTCCTGGGAACTCATATTTCTCGCTTTGCAAGTGAGCATGAAGCTCTCATTACTGATTCTGCAGAGGACTGTGGAACCCTAACTGTGCGTGCACCTGTTCAGTGAGCAGTTCCGATTCTGCACATTTATTTATTTTTCCACATTCGGAGGCGTGCTTTGCATTTCAGATTGTACTTGCACTCAGGTCTTCCTTGGTGCATAAAGATCTAGCCCACAATATGGGTGTAGATTAGTCAGGGGAAGGGTCCAGGTGAGTCAGAGAATGGTGTGCTGGCCAAAGTCAGGAGAGATTTATTCTGACTTTACCTTTAAATCGGGGAGTTCAGGTGAAAGGAGAATGAGTTCCAGTTGGGAAGCATGTTTCATCTGGGAGGCTGCCGGGCACACCCGCACGGGGATCCCAACTTTATCACGCAGATGCAGCGACCTGTGGGACGGAGCCTGACAAATGTGTAGCAGAACAGAGCCTGGCGGCGTAATGCATCGCGCCACGGACATGCTGCCAGCCATCCTGCCTTTGTGAGCGCACGCCGCCTCCCAGCCCTTGCCGAGCTCCCAACATGTGGGTGTGCGTCTCCACAGAAGAGCTCCCTTCCCAGTGCCAGACAGATGGGGAAAGACAGAGCGGGCCACCTGCACCTGAAGCGGTGCTATCCAAGGGTACCTGCTAAAATATGCCTGTTTTTTCAGCTTAGGGATGCTCCTACTTTGGTAAGGAATCTCACGAGGGCTCCAGTTCTGAAAACTTCCTTTTAATTAGACAGTGGTCTTAGGATGCTCATACATCTCCGTTGTTGAGCACTCATAGCGGGGCAATGGCCTGGTGAAAAACGAATTCTGTTCATTCAGGGTTACATACATCTTCTGCACCCACACAGGGCTCTCTCCAGGGGCGCTGCACTGGGAGGGGGACTGAGAAAAGGCGCGGGGAAGGGGCAGCGTGGATATGTGCTTTCAGAATTGAAGTCAGCACATCCTTTCTGGAAAGCGTTGGCCCTGTGAGTGGAACCTCAGTTCCACAGCGAGGCAGGAGAGTGGAAGGAGGAACGCTGTTCTTCCATTTCTTTTGACAGCCTGGTGTTTGACCCCTGAACCCAAACACTTAGTTACTTGATTATGTGGAAGCTTAGCATTGCAAACCCGGATTAGAAATCCATTAGAAATCTCATTCTACAGGTGGAGAAACTTAAGTTCTAGAACGTTCTGAGAGTGACTTCATAGCAGTTCAGGGGGAGTGTGGAGAGAGGACTGTCTTGGTGGTGTCCTGCTGAGGATTGCAGAGCGTTTTATTCATGTTACTTTCTTTCCTGCAGAGTGGAGGAAACATGGGCATGAGGAACTCGGGAAGTCTCGTATGCAGATTGCGATTGCTAACAAATAGAGCCATTGTGTTTCTGCTGCTCTCAGGACTCAGATTGGGGAGAGTTAAAGTCTTATTCGTTTATTCATTCATTGGGACAAAGAACATATGGTCATGAACAGACGTTACAAATTTTTGTTTAGTTTTTGCTTTTATTTAGCAGCCCTTTAAGTGTGTGTTGGCGGGATTTTATTAAAAGGGTTGGTTAAATCAATTCTGTTATTAAGTTATCTATTGCAGTTCCCAAATCTTTCTTTCATGATCCACCCCCCGCCCTTTCTAAAGAATCTTTCAGACATTTCCCCTCGATTACTTCTCTCCCACAAAATTTTTTAAAAAGATATATTTTATTGATTTTTTGCAGAGAGGAAGGGAGAGGGTCAGAGAGTTAGAAACATCAATGAAAGAGAAACATAGATCAGCTGCCTTCTGCACACCCCTCCTGGGGATGTGCCCACAACCACGGTACATGCCCTTGACTGGAATCAAACCTGGGACCTTTCAGTCTGCAGGCTAATGCTCTATCCACTGAGCCAAATCGGTTATGGCATCTCCCACAGAATTTTAACACCACAAATATACTGTATGTTTAAGAATGAAGTATTTTTGCACCTCCACCCCCAGATTTGAGAATGCAAGACACAGAGGAACAGCCCAGAATGGTCTGGGGGCAACATCACCAGGTCCTCATTCTCACTGGGATGAGAAAGAGATGCATGCAAACAATTTTGAATAATAGAGGGAATTTTATACTATGGGGAAAATGAGAGAAATGGACAGAAGTGTGATCTGCAGTATAAGAGAGGCATTGTATAATCCGCATTTTAAAAAAAGGACATCTGTGTTAAGAGCAGTTATCCCTAGGTAGCTGGAACTCTTGTTCTCCTTTACTCTTATTCTGCATTTCCCCCCAGTGGTTCAACAATGAACATGGATTTCATTTACAATAAGACAACTATTATTCTGCAAAGTGCTGTTTGCTCCTTCCCTTTTTGTGGGCCTGAAAGGACCTTAGTTGGTGGCAGAAAGGCTGCCTGCAATCTAAGGCTGGAGGCTGTGGCCTTTTTGAACACACAGACAGTCTTTTGTTCCTCTTGACGTCTCCAAAGAAGTGATCTTACGGCAAGGGACCACACCTGGACCAGTCTTTGAGCGTGGTAGAAACTTAAAAAAATGTGGGTTTAGGAAGATACAAATTCCAGAATTAAGTACTAATTAAGTTCTTGGACACAAATCACCTCACACATTCCACTTAGAGGATTTGTTTAATTGACTGAGGAAATGGTTTGAAGGGGAAGAGCATTTCTTTTCATTAGTGTTCAAATGAAGTGCAAATTATAGAACTTGGGCTCCATATTTCCTAAAGATAGAAGCTTTGGAGAAAGGAAGAAAAATTAGGAGAGAAATGTGGTTCAAAACAGAAACAAGTGCAGTTTGGGTGAAAAAGTTTGGACAATTTTCTACATGGATAATTTGACAGCAGCCAGCTAGTGTCTGGTTGGAAATGACTTTTTCCGGAGCTCAGGTTTGCAGCCATATTTTATTTGGTGTTGTTTTATTTCATATTCAGCTTGGCTCTTTAATAAAAAATGTCTCTGGGCTAAGGAGACATTGTGCATATGGGAACTGTGTGTCAGAGGCCTGCAAACCTACTTTGAGGAATTAGATGTTAAATGAGTCAAGATGGCACCTGCAATTACATGGACTGGGATAAAATTACAGGGGTTATTAATCTGGAGGCTTCGGGGCTTAGGATGACTATCCGGTGATTCAGCAACCAATTTCTCCTGCATATTACATCTTTGCACAATTATAGCCAGTGCATAGCTATAATGTCTATAAGGTCATTATATTAATTTGTTGCGGGGATTATTTCTTGGGTTCTTAATTGCATGAATTTTGCCTCTGAGTCTCAGAAATGTTGGCCAGATTTCATAGTTAGGGTTGGTTCAGTTCACCCTAACTCAATAGAAATAGTTGAGTATCCGCTACATGCCAGGCTGTGAGGGTACAGAGCTGAGAAAGCTGAGCCCTGATCTCAGGGAGCCTACTGTCCAGAGAACTAGATCAGATGCCCAGACAGGCACAGGCCAGGCCAGTAAGCATGACACAGGCTGGGTGTAAACCATGGAGTGTCACGGCAACTGTTTCAACGGGGCAACAACCCTTCCAGGTCAAGCTTCTTGCTTCCCAGCAGGGAAGATGCCATTTTCAAGAGGAGCTGGGAAGAGCAGATTTTAAAAATGTGGGCGTTCTTGTTTTGGGTTGGTTCTCTGCAAGCAGAACCCGGGATGGGGGCCCGGGTGAAAGGCATTTAACTGAGGCGTCCTCTGAGGCTCTGGTCCTCAAACTCTAGCACACACAAGCAACACCGGGCTGTTTGTTTCAACACAAATTGCTGGGCCCCACCACCAGAATTTCTGATTCAGAAAGTCTCCAGTGGAGCTTGAGATTTGCAGATCTGACAGTGCCCAGGAGATGCTGATGTTGATCTGGGACCAGGCGTTGAGAGCCACTGCTCTAAGGGCACTGGAGGTGGAGGAAGCAGGACTGGAAGGAACAGGAACCACGTAAGGATGTGGCTCATGTTTAGCTGCAGTCTGACCCCATGGTGGGGGTGGAGGGTGGGCCTCAGACCACGAATTTCCCCAAACTTGGTACCACCCTGAGACAATTTTTGGCAGGTCTTTTGTTCTTTGTATTCATCTTTTGTCCCTTTGTCACCAGGAGGCCACTGTTTGGTTGAAGGCAATTCTTTAGAGAAGGGGGCACTGTGAACTGGGCAGTGGCCACCTCCTGGTGATGAAGATGGAGGCAGTTCACCAAAAGCATCCACCACATCTCTTAAGTTTGCAGGATAGGGAACAAATTCTGATATTGAAAGAAACCTCACACACAAAGAAACTGGGCAGGGTCATTGAAACACACCTGTAGGCCAGATTTGCTCACATGTTGCCTGTTGGCTTGTACATTCACTTCTTGGCTAACGATTTTTCAAAAACCTTCTCCAAGGAGGCCTATGCTGGGGCAAATAGCGACCTGAAGTTAGCTTGAAGGGCTCGCCGTAGCAGCTCACAACGAACTTGGTTCTCCAGAACATTTTTTCTGGAAAGATAGGATGTTTTTCCAACTGATATTGGATAAATCACTGGCAGGCTCTCCAAAGTCTCCTAGACAGGAGGAGCCATTATGCAGGCTGTCAGACATGACTAACCCATCATCAAGGCCTTGGAGAAGTGGAGGTACTCCCAGCTCATTGCTGGGGAGCCCATTTCACACCTGAATAGCTCTTATTTAGGAAAGTCAGCCAGTACCCATGACAAACTTGCCTTTGCTAAAAGACACCTGCTACTTCTCCTTAGGCACGTCCCTCACCCCCAACCAAGTTCATTCCTTGTCATGCTGGAGATCATTCTTCCTCCTCCATGGTGCTTACCTCTTTAGTTAATATTATAAAGGAGAGTCAAGGGTGAATAAATAGAATGTGGTTATATTATTTATTACAGCATTTTTGGATTCCACTTATGGTAATAATGGCAAGTAAAATTCATTCTGTTTCTAAGGAATCAATTTGCTCTAATACACCACTTGTCATCATTTTGAAGTTAATGTAATATTGTAGAGGATTTGTTGCTGCAAATAGAAACAGTTATAGCACTGTCCACTCTGCAGCCGCTGATGCCAGAAGGCCCTGGGCAGCAGTAACATCAATATAAAGAACACCAGCTGGATTGACGTGGTCACTGAGCGGTCGTGGGGAACACTGAGCCTGCCACGGTTGCAGACATCCAAGGCTTTAGGTGTGAGCTCAGTGTTGGACTTGGGGCCCTTGTTGAGACCGAGTATGTATTGGTGTTTGCCTGTGCTACCCTTCCAAGCATGGGGCTAAGGGTCAGGGAAGGGCAGAGCTCACAGCTTTGGAGTTTATTTCCTTGTAGGTGCCAAGCGTCATCCTGACTTACCCTTTGCATGGCCTCATTATGCACGGCCTCACTTATCTAACAACCTCAGCTTCTCAGAGGAAAAGCCAAGAACCAGGAGGTAGAGTTTGAATTCCACTGTTATCCTTTCATAGTTGTCATTGTCCTTCTCTTCTTCTTCCTCCACCAGTGCCTCCTCTGTGCTTGTACAGCATTTGGTGCCACCAACTGTACCTTTCCCATGGCTCCCTTTTCACCTGTGCTCACGAATTCTGCGGTGTTTGTCCCGGTCTTTGCTCCTCTCTTCTCTCATGGCAACACCACTGTATCACTTTCTCTGGCCTCGAGCTTGCCCTTACATCCCAGTCTAACATCACTCATAACCTCCCCCGCTCTTTGCCATGTCCCATAGTTCAGATGAAACAGGATAGAGGGGACCATGGGGGTGAGGGTGGAAAACAAACCAGACAGTGCAGTTGGAGAAGAGGTAAGCATGATTTAGTTGGAGATCAAAGGAGAGTATCTAGAAATAACTCCAGAGAGCAAATGCTGACTTACAACCCCTGAGAGCTTGAATGGCAGGTTGCTAAAGTCTTCTGAATTGTTTGTCTGTTGTCCTTCTTCAGGCAAGCTTGGGCTTTCATGCTTTCTTGGTATGGAGAATTCTCACTTCGTGTTAGAGAAGCACTTATCATTGGCAGCCTTTCACGGAGCCTCTGCAATGATCTTGGGTTAATCTCATTTTAAAAGATGGAAGGAAAGAAGTTCATTGCCTGGAACACACCCTTTAAAAGAGTTGTAATTTACAGAGCTTGCGGAGAAGTGTTCCTGCAGGTGATAGGAAGGCCTCCGGGGACAAATAAAGAAGCATTTATGGAAGGAAACTGAGCTGAGTCCTTCTTGCATGAGCAGGAAGCCATCTGGGTGACACAGACTGTGGGGTGTGTGTCTTCGTCCTTGGGCCGCATTCAGGCCCCTCCACATGTGCAGTTTATGTAAGTTTGGAAGGAGAGACTTTGGAAGAGCGAGCACACTGCCAGGAGGGAAAGCATGGTTTCCAGAAATCTTTTATCTAAAAGAATACTCTGGCTAGTTGCTGTTTTGAAGGCCCACACTTGAGTGGATACAGGGATATAGACATAACTGACACGCAGACTTGGGGTGATAGAATCAGGGAGCAGAGTTCCAGTCTTGGCTTTCCTGGCTAGGTTTGCAGCCTGCAAATTGTTTTGCCTCTCTGGACCCCTTTGTTCCCCCATCTGAGATATCCCCTACTCTGAGCCCTGTCTGTCTGTAAGTGAGTCCGCTTCAATTGATGAGGCAACACAAGCTGGCTTTATCTTAGGACCTTCCTGGTCCATGTTATATACACATGAATTTTCCCTTTCAGATAATCTTGCTCCCAACTTGTGTGATGTACATCATCCTGGTTTACTGTGCAAAGGCAACATTTCTCTTTTGCATAGCTCTGGGAAATTTCATTTTTCTATTGATAGATCATTGGATTAGCTCCTCAAAAGTTGGCTAACTGGGAGGCGTTCTCTTCTCCCACTGGGTCACATATACAGATGTGGTAACTGAAACTCACGTCTCCTTTTTTGGGGGGATAGGAGTGGGTGCACAATGAAAATACATTCCTATACCCTTTTGTCAGATGTGGGCCTGTATTGAGTTTTGCCAGTGGGATGTGGGTGACTGTGCTAAGGTCAGTATCTAACTGCAAGAGATTCTGTGGGTAGGGCATGGCCCATACATCCCTACCACATGGGATTTTTGTTCTCTTGTCTGTAGAGGACTATAAGGCTATAGGGTTTGCTGCAACTATAGGAGCCTGCGTCTGTAAAGTTATCTTGGACTGTTGCTTGCGTGCAAAGAAAATATTCACTGTTTTAAGCTACCTAAGTGTCGCTGTTCTTTGGTACAACAGTTGGCCAGCGCTGACTAGAGCACTTTCTGGGGCTGTGATGCACAAGGAAAGGGGATGGTTGCTCCCTTTGGAGGTGCCTGCAGTCTAGAGCATGACTGCTCAGGAGCATGGTGTGGAGGCACTTTGGCTGTGGGTAGAAGGATCATCTTTAGCGATGAAGACAAGCCACGTCAGCATGAAGATCAGGATAATATATGCCAGCTTCCAGAACCATGACTGAGTCTAGAAATAACCTCTTCCATTTTCTCAATGAACTGCCAGGATTTTCCTGCCTAGTGGATCCTGACACTTCCCAATTAACCTTTTCTCTGGAAGACAGTGGTAAGAGCTGTACTGAGAACCTCACAATAAGCAGGTGGTGGGTAATTGAGGTGTTACTGGAGGCGGCCTGAGACATGTGGGCTTCCTGTTTGACGCTCCTGCCAACTCCTGTCTTCTAGAAGACCTACTTGAACTTGATGTTGTAGGGAGGGAAGGATGAGATGCCTGGAGATAGTTCAGAGCTCGAAGCAGCAGCTCTCAGGATGACTTATGGTGGCATTTGATCAAGAAACATTGGTCCTGCCATAACAGGTTTGGCTCAGTGGATTGAGCGTAGCCTGCGGACTCAAGGGTCCCAGGTTCGATTCCAGTCAAGGGCATGTACCTTGGTTGCGGGCACATCCCCAGTAGGGGGTGTGCAAGAGGCAGCTGATCGATATTTCTCTCTCATTGATGTTTCTGACTCTCTACCCCTCTCCCTTCCTCTCTGTAAAAAATCAATAAAATATATTAAAAAAAGAAACATTGGTCCTGCATTAGCTGGATGTTGGATCCTTTTGTTGTGTTTCAATTTGAAATCATTTAGAGGAGGTTTTGAGGTGATAACTCTATAGGGGAAAGGTGTGTTAGGCAGGACAGGCTAACTCTTGTAACAAGCCACTTTGATATTTCATTGTCTTAAAACAATAAAACTTTGTTTCCTATACCATATCCAGTGTGGGTTGATGGAGGAGTTGCATCCCATAGTCATTTGGGACTAAACATTTTTCCATATTGTGGTTTTGCCATCCTCTAGGTTCATGGAATTCTTTCCATTTAGTTGCTGGATGGGAAAAGAGGGGGTGTAGGTGGTGTGTGAAGTTTTGTTGGGCAAGGCTTAAGAATTGTCATTGTTATACCTGTCTACATGCCAATGTCCAGAATTCAGTTACATGGCTGCACCTAAGTACCTAACTGCAAGGGGTTCTGGGAAATGTGGTCTCACTATGTTCCCAGGCAGAAGAGAAATACTGTGAGATGAACAGGTAGAAGTCTCTGCCCTAGAAGGGAAGTCGTTTGAAAGAAAAATTGCTGGGGTCTCTTGAAAAGCTGGTTCACAGGTAAGTGCAAGGAAAGCCAGATCATAAAACAGAACTGTCATGCCCTTAGCAAAGCTTATATCCCGGAGAATCCAAGTGAAACTGAACTAGTGAATCTTCATTTCCTGAGACCCCTGTACTGTTAGATCCTGACTCAGGCTGGGATGGAGCATAATGCCCAGGAGCTTGCAAAGCTTCCTGTTGGGTTAAAGAGTCATATTTCAGTGGCTCCTGACTAGGTCATAACTGCTTCCTTCTTTCTCTGGAGCCTTTCATACGTCTGTGTAGGTCCTCAGGTTCCCATTGTGGAATAATAACACCAAAGGATTTTTGACAGAGGGAGACAGACCTTGACCTTGAGGTGACCTGTCCTGAGATTGAGAGCACCCTGGGACAAATCAGCATAGCATTTAGCAATGGAAGTTGGCTCTGTGTGAGAGAAAGTGGGACAAGGATGATCCCCAAATGAAGCATGGTTGGAGGAGTTTGCTGAAAGATGGGTTGAATGATACCTTTGCAACGCTGAGCCCGTTGCCACACTCATTTCCCATAGAATCGCCATGATGGCTCCGTTTTCTGCAGCCTCCCACTGAGATCTCATGTCTGCCAGGAATCTGGACACTTTCTAATTCACCTTTGCTCCAGCTCCAGGGAAATTATTTGTAGGCCTAAATGTAACCTAGCAGTTTTCTTGGAAGCAATTTTCTGAATGTGGAAGGAGGTGACCAATAAATAAGGAGATGTGCTCACAGATTTTAGCTTTACAAACCACCCAAACGAGATTGCTGTGCATTTGAAGTTGGCCATGCTGCTACGTCTTATCCCTAGAGAAAAAGACACCCTCGGAGGAAAAAACTAATGCAAAGGGATTATGGAGTGCAGAATTCTTTTTTTTTTTTGTTCCTGGTGACCATATTAAAGATATTGTACCTGGATAACAATACAGTGGAAAACTCCCCATGGACTTACTTAGACTGAAAATCTGATTCCTTGAGAAGAAAAGGGTAACTGTTAGCAGTGCTCAAGTTTGCATCAATCTGAGATTCCATGGCCCATCTATAATAATAAAAGCGTGATATGCTAATTAGACCAGACATCCTTCCGGATGACCTTCCAGATGAAGCCAGGGCTGTGAGGGAAGCCTGGGTCCAGGGTGCTAGAGGGAAGCCCGGGGCCCAGGTGCCAGAGGGAAGCTGATGCAGGGAACCAGGGGAAGGAAGGCCTACTCTTGCATGAATTTCATGCAGCGGGCCTCTACTATTCATATATAAACATGAATTCTTTAGTCTACATCCATTTGGTATTCATTCTTGATTATCTTTTCCAGCATAATATTAAAATGATTGCACGCTATAAAAGAGTGTGTGTTGGTTTTCAGTGAGAGCTAATAGCAAGGAGCATTTAGCAGTTTGAGATCTACCCTGAAAAGCAGAGAATTGAATCTGTTATTCAGATTATTATTTCTCATTATTATTAATTAACAGTAATAGTCGAAGCTGCTATTTATTGAAGGCCTACTGTTTTTCCAGGTGTTTAGCATGTATTATTCCCAACCCTGACAGCAGCCTGAAACTGAAGCTCAGTTGTGTTAAGTTGCTTGCCCTAGGTCACCAGCCAGGGAGAGGCAAAGCGAGATTTGAAGTGAGGGCTGTTGATTCTGAAGGCTTTTCTTTAATTTTTTTGCATAAAGAATATCAGCTTGAGTAGCATTTTATAAAATGCTTACGTTTTAAGTGTATAGTTTGAATTTTGACAAATGTGCACACCCATTTGTATGCGCCACTTGGATCAAGGTGTAGAATATTTTCCTCACCCAGGAATTCCCTTCATGTTCCTTTGTGATCCGCCTCTCGCCCGCAGCCCCAGGCCACCCGTGACCTGGCTTTGGTCAATATAGATTAGATTTGTCTTTTTTAGAACTTCATGGAAATGGAATTCTGCAGTATCTCTCAGGTTCCTCTCCTTTGTTTAGCATCATGTTTTTATGCTTCACCCATGTCGTTAGATGTATGTCCTTTGTAATTCGAGGCTCCCCTGTCAAGCTCCTGTCCTGCGTATATTAGATGAGAGGTGTTCTTCCTGAGCTGTGGCAGTGCCCTCGGGTGATGGGTGGGACTGTTTCAGAGACCAGATTTGCAGGTGGGATTTCGTGGGATCGGAAAAGACTGGGGTGAGGGATACCTTGAGTTCTGCTCACTCAACTGTCAAATGGGGAAGATAGACCTCGTTATGGGTTTATTGTGAGGGCTGAAAGAATGCTAACATGCAGAATCTAGAGCAGTGCTGGGCGTCTAGTAGGTGCCCAATAGATTGAGCAGTTACTGTGTTCCAGATCAAGGTCAGAGCTCACCCTGGCAGAGCTGCCTAGAGCCCAGTGCTTGAGTGGGACACATCCTTAACAGACGACATCTGGCAGCCCATCCGGGCTCACCTTCCAAGGAGATTTTGAGCAGTTGAGTGTGACTAGTGTAATGAAGGACTTAAAGATGCTCACCCAGAATCAGAGAAAGTTTGATGGTTAGGACCTCTGAGTTCTGTCCTGAGGGGGAGGTGGGCAGAGGTCATCCACCTGGCCTCTTCCGTGGGAGTGTCAGGGACCAGGA
>PVJC01022755.1:0-26995 GCA_004026665.1 Murina feae
TGAATGGAGACGAGCAGATATGATCTGTTAATTGCAAAGATGAGGGGTCCATCTCCTCCCCTGTCCCAGTAATGTTTGTTTGGTGGCCAGGTCTCATCCTTGCCATGTGTTAACGTCCCGAGCTATGAAAACACTGAAGTCTTTCTCCTAGATGCAGTCATTGTTAGGCCAGCTCTGCTCTGATCTGTGCTCATGAATTTTTTTGAATGAAATTGTTTAATGCGACCCCTGCTCAATCTAATCTATTTTTGTTTGGTCCATCATTCATTCTCTTGAGATGATTTTATTGCTCATTCTCCTTCTATCCCATTTTCTCTACTCTTAAGCTTTGTACAGTCAAAACCATTTCTGTAACATCGTTGGTTTAAAATGTGGAACAGGGCGGTAAGCTTTGTGCAGTGGCATATGAGGCTTTCCCACAGGGGGCATGGGTGGATGTTCCAGGGCTTCCTTACACGCTTGTTCTTATTTTATCTATAAGGCCAACAAAACTTATCTATTTAGTTTTTTTGGCTAAATGACAGATTAGGAGCCACAAGTTAAAGAGGAAAAGAGACTCCTTAGAGATGATTGGACTGATTAGAGCCTGGCCTGATGGCCTGATGACTCAGGAGGAGAAACAAATGTAAAAATTGCCCCCCAGGGGGTACATGACATTTAGGGGGTTGGAGGATTCCTGGGATGGAGTTCAAACTATGACTAAGGAAATCTGCTTTTCCAGTGTATGAAACACACTCACTGCAGGGAGTGGACAAAAGGGTACTGACCTAAGTAACTGGAAATGAGTGGAGGCTCAAAGACAAAGGAACTCACATAAGCACTTTATCAACTCTAGTGGGAAAAGTTGTTTTCCATGAGGATGAGGTTCGGGTTAATGATTCTGAAGCCAGTGAATGTATGCATACTGCATTGAGTAATTAAGTAAATGGATATGGAGGGTGGGGGCCAGGTTTCTCACTGTGGAATGGGAGGTTATAGGTAAGCAAGGGAAGGAATGATCCATGAAGTAATGAGTTACAGTTGGTTATCCGCATGAAGTCATGTGTAGCTTAACATTGATACAGATGGACCCACATAGAAATATTAATTGATATGTGTGCACACACAGGTTGGAATACACATATATAATCCTTTGCTCTGTCAACTAAGCGGGTCTGGGAGCAACAACACCCGAGTAGCAACAAGAATACTTGGTTTCCAGTAAATAACCTTTCTCTCAAAAAAGGAACCAGGACTCCTTGCAGGTTGACTGATTGTAGAGCTGGGGCGAGGGTATAAAAGATAAACCTGAGCATCTGGTGGTGCTGGAGCGTCAGGAAGTGCTCACAGAACTCCACAGCAGTGAAAGGTACCCAGGAAGGAGCTAACTGAAATAGCTCCCAATAGCCAATGCTGAGACAGTTCGAGCAACAAAATAAAATAGGAATGAAATGTAACCCAAATTATAAAATAAATACTGTTGTACCTATACTGATATAAATTAATCCACGAGAAAGAACAAACAAATCTGTGCAGTAAAGCTGCAGATAGTTTATGTAGCTCTTCTATCCTAAAGGAGATGGATCATGGCCTGCCACTCTGCCGGTGTGGGATTTGCATAGGGACTTCTCTCCAGAGAGGAAGGTATGGAAAAGGGGACGCTTAAGAAATACCCACCCCCTCAGCCAGGTGATCCAGGTTACCATCAATACTGGTAAATCGTGGTAGTTTTTCTTCTTCATGTGACCTGATGAAAATGGCACCGCACCTCTGGGGGTCTTCCTGCCTAAGACCCATAATTCCAGACAGGACTGATAATGTAACGTGGCATCATAGCCTAGAAAAAAACAGAACACTGGGCAGAAATCAGGATATCTGCGTAGAGTGTGGACTGTAGTGGATTAACCATGGTTCTTTAATTGTGACACATGTAATACTAACGTAAGATGTTAATAATGGGAAAGGGAGAGTGAGGTAGAGTGTAACTCTTAGTAATAGCTTCACAACTTTTCTGTAAACCTAAAACTATTACAAATAAAAAGTTTAGCCCTAGCCGGTTTGGCTCAGTGGATAGAGCATCGGCCTGCGGACTGAAGGGTTCCCGGTTTGATTCCTGGTGGGCACATGCCCAGGTTGGGGGCTTAATTCCCAGTAGGGGGCGTGCAGGAGGCAGCCAATCAATGATTCTCATTATTGGTGTTTCTATCTCTCTCTCCCTCTCCTTCTCTGAAATCAATAAAAATATATTAAAACCTAAAGAGTTTATTATAGGTATAAAAGGCACCAGGACTCCAGGAACATTGCAACAGTCCTGCACACCACACCCTAGAGCCTGGGGCCTCCATGTTACAAAACAGTGTTTTCGTTGATGCTCTTGATGTGAGAGCTGAGTCACAGAGAGCAGGCCTTGCTGTTCCCACAGGCACTTCAGCTCCGAGCGTCCTCACTACACTCTCCTGGTCAGAACTAGCTTCTGGTATTTCTGGCCACAGGCTTTGTATATTCAGTCTTTTTGATGCAGTTTGGCTTAAGAGTCTCAGTATCCAAAATTCAGGTCGGAGGCAACCTCTCCTCACTCCTTTTACTTCCTGGAAGAATCTCAGGCTCCTGGCTCAGGTACATCTACTTTTTAAACGTTTTATTTTGAAATATTTTTAGACTTAAGGAAACATCACACCAAAAAATAGAGTTCTCAAATACACTGCACCCAGCTTTCCCTAATGTTAATGTCTTATATAACAGAACAGTTATAGAAACGAGGAAATTAACATTTATACAATACAATTAACTAATCTGCAGACCTTATTTGAATTTTGCCAGGTGTTGTTTTGTTTTTTGCTCATGTTCTTTTTCTGGGTCAGGATCCAATCCTGGGTCCTCTATGGCACTCCATCTCTTCCATTCTGTTTTAGTTCCTTGGCTTTTGTCTTTCATGATCCTGGCACCGTTGAAGTATATTGGCCAATTATTTTGTACACTGTCTTTCACTTGGTATCTTCTCATGATTAGATTGAGGTTACCTGTTTTTGGCAAGGATACCACAGAAGTAGCATGCTCTCCCCAGTTCATCATATCGAGAGGTACATGATGTTAATAAGTCTTATTGTCACTGGTGATATTAATTTTGATCTCTTGGTCAGGGTGGTGTGTCTGCCAGGTTTCTCCACTGTAAAGTTGCTAGTTTCCCTTTTGTAATCAAAATCTTGTGAAGAGATACTTTGAAATGATGCAAATATCCTGTTTCTCATCACACTTGGCCTATTAATTTTAGCATCCTATCAATGATTCTTGGCTACAACAACTATTATATAGTGTTTGTGTTCCCATTTTTCTTTCTACATCTGTTAGTTGGAATTCTGTTCTAAGGAAGAGCTCTCAAGGTGGACTCATTTTTAATAACCATAAAACAACAATAATACAGATTATTTTAATAATAGGGGTACCCAGCACTGCTGTTGTGACTTGCTGTGTGTCTGGCACTGTGCTAAGCTTTGTCCCTGGAACTTGCCCTTCTGCCATTATCCTTCCTGCCTTCTGTGGTGACTCTGGGTTTTCTCTCTCCCACATTGGACCTGTGGTGTGTTATCTATCCCTGCATCTCCAGTTCCATGTGTAATGCCTGTTACGTCCGAAGTGCTCAGAAACTCCCTGATCCTGCTGCATGGTTCTGTTCCACATTCTTAGAGTGGCTCTTGGGTAGCCAAGCCATGCTTTTGCCCCCGATGAAGTTCATGGTCAGTGATAAAAACTGGGTCTTTTTCACAGGTACTGTTATACCAGGTGTCCTGAACTCTTTCTCCTCTTGAACTTTTTTGTTTTGTTTTTGGTGTATGTTGTTACTTTTAAAACAGTAATTAATAATTTTCACTAATATGTGTTTTAGGCTTTGGGCTGACCCCTATTAAATATCACTTTGCTTGTTACACTGTTCCTTCAACCAGTGGAGATCTTTGTGATACTTCATCCTGTTCTCCACCCCATTTGCTCTCCTTTCAGCTGTGTGCAGTCTAAACCTTTTTCTCCCTCCAAACCACGGATAGCAATGTAGGACAAGAGAGGACCAGGTACACAAAGAAACCCTGCTGGCATTCCTCAGCTCTCTTTAGGTGCAGTGATTCAACCTGTAAGAATCTGCACAACTCTCACTGGATTGATACTACTACCAGTTTCACAATTACTGTGTTCATCTTTGTTAAAGCCTTCTGGAATCTGGTATTCCTTACACCACAGAAAGATAAGATTCAGTGAGACCCAAGTTCTTTTGAAATCATATGTTCTTTGTGACTTTTCATTACCATCTGGTTAATTTTTTCTTTCATTCATTTATTAAACATGTAATTGTTGAATACTTACTATCTGACAGACACTGTGCTAGGTGTAAGAATATATATAGTGTGTGTACAAAATAGACAAGGCTCTGACTTACGAATAACTAAGCAAGCAAGCCCTGGCAGGGGGGCTCAGTTGGTTGGAGCATGGTGTCGCTCTTTACATCAAAAGGGTTGCAGGTTCGATCCCCGGTCAGGGTGTGTACTGGAGGCAACCCATGCTTCTCTTTTACATCAATATCTTCCTCTCTCTTAAAAAAAATCAATAAAAAACTACAAGCAACAAAAACATGAACAAGATCATTTTAAATAGTTATAAAAGCTGTGAAGACAATAGACTGGGACTAATGGGAAAGGCTCAGTGAAGAGGTGATAGTTGAGCTAGGGTCTAAATGATAAGAATAAAGGAGCCATGAGATCTGGGGAAAGAATAGTCCTGCAGAAGCAAGAGCAGGTGCAAAGGTCCTGAGGCATGTGTGAGCTTGGCATATTCAGGCTGCATTTACTGAGCTAGAACATGGTTATAACTTCTAGTTACTGGGCGGATGCAGTTATTGCTCCCCCGCCCCCCAGAAAGCAGCTAATTTTATGTTTAAAATTTGGCCTTGTTTGCTCAGATAGCTAACAACAACAGACAGGTAGAATGGAATTGTAAGAAGAGATTTAGCTCATTGCCCTAAGAACAAAATACAGTATCATCCTATATAATAAAAGGCTAATATACAAATTGACCAAATGGCAGAACAACCAGTCACTGCTGGTCTATGACATGCACTGACCACCAAGGGGCAGATGCTCAGCGCAGGAGCTGCCCCCTGATGATCAGTGCACTTCCACAGGGAGAGCGCTGCTCAGCCAGAAGCCAGACTCAACAGCTGGCAAGTACAGCGGTGGTGGTGGGAGCCTCTCTCGCCTTCGTGGCAGTGCTAAGGATGTCCAACTGATGACTTAGGCCCTATGGAGAGTGGGCCTAAGCCATCAGTTGAACATCCCCTGAGGACTCCTGGATTGTGAGAGGGTGCAGGCCAGGCTAAGGGGATCCCACCTCCCCAATGCATGAATTTCGTGCACCAGGCTTCTAGTCTCAAAATATAACAAAACAAGATACTGGAAATTATGCATGCTCCGGGGTTGAGTAAGAATGCTCCTGTCTTTCCAGGTGTACATTTCTTCTCTAGAGCAGATACAACGATGTTTCATAAGAGAAAAACCCATCTGTACTGTAATAAGTTATTGTTTTGGATTAATAGCTACTATACAATATTGCCTTGAAACATGCACTTGTTTTTTAGACTGAAGACCTTTTGATGACTGCAGACTTGGCATAAATCAGATTATATAAGTTGTTTCCTTAGTCTTTTCAGGAAAGCATAGTAGAAAATAAGAGTTTTGTTAGATCTCTATCTGGAGTACTTTAATTATTAATTTGGATTTTTGTGTTCTAGTATTTTCAAATAATTGTTTTTTTGAGTTTTTGACTGATTCTTTCCAAATGTACTTAAAGTAAAAATTTACTAACTCTTTCCCTCATAACTCTCATCAGAGCAGTATGTGCCAAAAGCAGAATGTTCCATCTCTCCATGTTATCTCTCACTTTTTTGCTCTTTGTCTCAGAGTCAGCCCAGTGCATAGCATTCTTGGCATCAAGAGCACAAGAGTTGAAAGAAAATGCATAGAAGATGCCTGGAATGTACAGTAGAAGTATCTGATTCTTGTTTATCTCTGCCTTAAATTTCAAAACAAGAAATTCAGGTGGTCCTTTGAACATTATTTTAGATAGAAATTTAGAAAGAGGTAAATTAAATTCTATTAATAATCCAGACAGAGTCATATTCTTTTAGGTTCAGAAGTTGATAGTATAACCAAGTATGGTGTGCCGAGCCAGCTCAGCCAAGGGTTCCACAAGCCTGAGGGAGGGCAGTGAAGGATGAAGAAATGACCAAGAGAATAAGCTGGGTCTAAGTGGATCTTCCTGTGCCTGACTGAGGCCACAGAGAGAGACCCAGAGGCAAGCTGAGCCTTTATTTTGTAGTCAGAGGTAAACAAGGTAGTGGTCACCATAGTTACAGTGTTCTTGTGAGTTTCTCTTGTTTTGGCAGCACTTGCTACATCTCCCTCAGTCCATTAGCTTCTAGGAATAAGATCTATGGAGCATCATAAGGTCAGGCCTAATTATGCTATGAGGACTGTGCCTTCTAAGCTGGGACTTGTTTGTGGCTTTGGGAACAGGCCAGTCCGAGTCTTAACCCTATAGCCACTCCCTACATATGGTGGCATAAATTGGCTGAAAGTGAATTGAGAACAGGGTAAGCCAAAAAAATAAAGTTCGTGTACATTGTCAGTACACTATTAAGTAAGCTGAATCATAGAAAAATAAGCTATATTTATCATTATTTAGATACTAGTGGCCCAGTGCACAAATTTCGTGCACATTAAAAGGGATTAATTAGAGGAAATATTTTAATATTGCTATTTGCCCTTTTTCTATAATAGAAGTGTCAGGGATTAAAGAAAATAGTAAAATGTATATGAAAATCTTCCTCCTGTCAGAGTCTGGGGTGCACCATGGAATCCAGAGTCAAGTCTTCAACCACCCACATGCACCTCAAAATCGCTCGAGACCCAAACCTGGACGGCCCCCCTTCATTGGGCTAGATCCAGACCTGGCTGTCCCACCCTGTCAAGCCCTGCCAGGTGTGGGGGGGGTTCATCCTCAGGTCCCCTGGGTGCCAGGGCAGGGGGGCACGGCCTGAGGTCCCCCATCAAGCCCTGCTGGGCGGAGGGAGTGGCCTGTGATCCCCCAGCCTGGCACCAGGGCAGGGGGCACAGCCTGAGGTCCCCTGGCCTGGTGCTGGGGCACAGGGCATGGCCTGAGGTCCCCTGACCCAGCACCAAGGCAGAGGGCACACCTTGAGGGCCCCCGTCAAGTCCCGCTGGGTGGGGGGCACAGCCTCAGGTCCCCTGGCCTGGGGCCAGGGTGGGGTGCATGGCCTGAGGTCCCCCGGCCTGGCACCAGGGAAGAGGGCGCAGCCTGAGTTCCTCTGGCCTGGTGCCAGGGCGGGGGGGAGCAGCCTGAGGTCTCCTGTCAAGCCCTGCAGGTGGAAGGCTCGACCTGAGGTCCCCTGTCAAGCCCCATGCAGAGGTGGGTGGGTGCGCAGCCTCAGGTCCCTGCTGATTGATTGCTCCTTAAGGTTCGTTATGGGAACTTAACCTCAGCTGTGGGTGCAAATTGACCAGAGTGATGGTCAATTTGCATATTCCCTCTTTATTATATAGGATGAGTGATATAAGTATATTTTCATAAAGGTGATATGAGTATCCACTTAAGTTGTCAGGATATCAGCTATTCCATATACAGGCGAGGAAACTCCTGGCTGTCATCTTATAGAAAGTCCTGTCAAGTTCAGAAAGAGCATGCAACTAAAAAAGGAAGATATATTTTCTGCAGCATGTTCATGTTCTTTCATTGTTAGTGCCAGGACCCAAATGTGTCCTGTGCCTCACCCACCCGTCACACAGTGAGCAAACAGGCTGGTGTTTCAGTGGCAACCATGCAATTTTAACTGATTCATGTACCCCTCATCTGAGTGATACGTGTGCTGGATAATTAACAATGTGTATGATAATATAGAAAAAAAATTTGAAAAGCAAAATTATCACATATTTCTAAAAATGTAACTGATAATACTGGGAGCATATGCAGGACTTTTATAGTACTACCCCAAAAAGATAAGCCTGTTAACATTCAGAGGATATATTATGAAGTCTGTTAGATGTGTTTAAATTTGCTTGTTTTTCTAATTTGATCAGAGTTTGAATTCTTTATGTATTTACAATCTTGGCAAACTTGGTATGTTTTCTTCAAACTTTTGTTGTAAACAAGCAGATAGCTTAGAAAAATTCACAGCTAGGTAATTTTATCCCCAATATGTGCTTAAATTTCAAAGGCAACTGGAGTTAGTCCTGAGCAGCCTCATATAACTGTATATAAATATGTGTAGAATGACATTTTTTCCTACTGAGCACATGTATCTTCTAAGTATTATATATAATGATTTGAAATATGTATATAAAGATATATCTGTTCGTGTTGTTTTCTTACCTATAGTTCCTGATTTTCTATATAAGCAGGTTTGACTTACATAATTTTTAAATGCATTAAAAAGATCTACAGGTTTCTCTTCATATGTGGTATATTTCATTTTACACAGCAATTGAGCTTCTGAAAAGTTGAGAACTTGAACTTTTATAAGCTAAATTATTTTTAGATACCCTAAAAGAGCTCTTAAGAAAATGAATATTAAGAAAATGAGTATTCATTTTAAGAATGAATATTCTTAAATATTCATTTAAGTGTTGTATTTTTTTTTTTATTTCAGTGATCTCTTTATCTTGCTTTCTTAAAGCAGTTTACATCTTTATCATCCGGCTCTAATGGTATAGCATTTCCATGGGAAACGCCAGGAGAAGAAATCTATGCCAGAAAATGTTTATTAAGCATCTCATATCGTGTATGTATTACATTTTCTCCTAACAGGTAATTATTGAAGTCACTAGTCATATTATAGTCTTAATATAATCTTAATGTAGTTTACAAATATATTCTCTAATAGACATAATATACGTGAATTTTGGGTTTCTAAACTAGCCCTCCAAAAATCTATGTCAAAGTAGCTTCTTATAAATGATTGGCCTCTAGTAGTATGTTTCCAGAGTTTGGGCAGAAGTCAGAGTGTGGAGAGGGGGTCAGTACTAGAGGGTTCCACTTGGTGAGTGGGAAGGCAGAGGGGTGCGTTAAGAGTGATAAAGGATAGCTTGGAAGAAGTCAGGAGGTGTAGGGGTAGGGCGGGGAGGCATAAAACTTTGAGTCAGGAAGAGCCCTTCAAGATCTTGTCGCCCTAACCGGTTTGGCTCAGTGGATAGAGCATCAGCCTGTAGACTCAAGGGTCCCAGGTTCGATTTTGGTCAAGGGCATGTACCTTGATTGCGGGCACATCCCCAGTAGAGGGTGTGCAAGAGGCGGCTGTCTCATCGATATTTCTAACTATCCCTCTCCCTTCCTCTCTGTAAAAAATCAATAAAATATATTTAAAAAAAAAAGATCTTGTTGTGTAATGCCATCATCTTACAGAAGGGGTAATAGCTATGGGCCAAGCAGGACCTGGAATGCAGGTCTCCTGACTCCCAGCTCACTTTATACTGGCAGGTGCTGATAGGAGCTGAGAAGTCATGCCCTGGGGCTTAGAGAGAGGCTATGAGGAAGGGCTGGGGTGGGGGAAGCTCCTGTGTGAGGATCAGGTTTTACCTCCCTCTACCTCCCCCAGAGGACAGAGATGGCAAGACCTAGGCAGACAGGTCAGGACCCTGCCAAGCAGATGAGCATTCAGGACAGAGCCCAGTCTAAGAATGGGACATTGCCCTACCACAGTGGTGATGATAGTAACTGCTCTTCTACTTCTTTGTATACCATCTATGCACTAGGATTGGACTGTGCACTTTATTGTGCATATCACTTCATTTTCCTAAAAAGGTACTGCGTTTCCATTTTCACAGCTTGCTCTGAGAAGGATTTGAACCTGGATTTGAACCTGTTTGCCTTAGCTAGAACTCTTGTATTTCTGCAGTTTTATGCTGCCCGGCCAGAATCAAGGGTGAACAGGGCTGGGTGGATGTGACAGAGATTAGAGGTGGGGTTAAGGGACAGCCTGGTATGTGCCTGGCTCTGGAGGCTGACTGTGAAGGGACAGCATTGTCCTCCTGGTGTCATACATTCGAGGCCGCCTCTTCTGGGACAGCAGATAACAGAAGGCATCACCACCTATCATACTTGCTTGTGAGGAACAGAATAAAGATGAGTCACGCTTCCTGCAATGTGCCTGGCTCTCTGTATATGGTTTAGTGCTCACAGGCACCTGATATTGGTAGGGAAAATCTTGAATCCTAAGTGCTTAAAACATTTAATCTGAGCCGGTAAGCAATCGATGGTTTACCTACCACATTCGCTATAGCAGAATCCACCGATGCTGTGGAAGTGAGGCCACCAAACATCTGTCAGAATTAAGGAATTCAGGAGATATGAACTGGACGGTGAAGAAGGAAAAACCACAACCTGCTGAGTAATCATTACGTATCTGTGGATTGCTAAAAACATCATGGGTGTTTAGGCTAAAAAAAGGAAGGGAAAGAAAGCATTATTGTTGTTATTTTTTAAATACTTTTTTATTGATTTCAGAGAGGGAGAGAGAGAAACATCAATGATGAGAGAGAATCATTGGCTGCCTCCTGCATGCCCCCACTGGGGATGTAGCCCGCAACCCAGGCATATGCCCTTGACCGGAATCGAACCCAGGACCCTTCAGTCCTCAAGGCCGATGCTCTATCCACTGAGCCAAACCAACTAGGACAGGAAAGCATTATTCAGTGAGCATTGGAAAATATTCCAAATTTTAGATGCTTTCTAATCTTCAGAAACCCTACAAAAAAATACTCTCATTTTCTATGGACCAGAAGATTGAAGCTTAGAGAGACATCCTTTTCTGTGGGTCAATTGGCTAGTAAGTGGATTAAACCTGGGTATGCCTGAATCCAAAGTCAAGTGGGAGAGGAATTAGACTTCAGTCTGAGGGCACAGTAGCAAAGCTGGAACCATAGGTGTGATGTACAGTGAGGCTAATTTCACAGATTAAGCCAAAAACACTTTCTTGTAATCAGTGCTGTTCCCAAAATGAATCAAAGTGCCTTTTTAAAAAACATGCACAAGACAGCTTTACTGAGGTGTAATTTATGGATTATAACATTCACTTGTTCTAAGTGTACAATTTCAAAGTACCGTTTTAGGTAGCAAGTTTCCTGTCATTGGAAATGTTTAAAAATCTCTCAGTCAAGAATCTGTACAGTCGAGGAATGTTCACCTTCCATCTCTAGAAAAGTCTATGTGAAGCAACTCAAAAGCAGTTGCAACACCCCCCAGATTGCTGAGCTGCTATTCACGTTTCAACTCTGATAGGCACAGGGAAGGAAGGGCCCAGAAGAGATTCCAGTTGTGTTGTCATTTTAACTCTTCTGCACTCTGATTCTGCATACATTTCGTAAGTGGAAGGGAGGGCCACCCTGGGGCAGCTAAGTCAGTGCCTCTGGGGGTTGGGCCCAGCATGGGATGCCTTTAGAGACTGCCCCACATTACTCTGGGGTACAGCTGTGCTGGAAATGGCTTTTCTCAGCTGAGGCGAGGCTCAAATGCTTTGAAGGTCATGAAGGGTCAAAGACCCAAGCCAACCCCATCCTGCAAGCTGCCCCAATTCCTTCCTGCTGTTGCTTCTCTGAGCCCAATGGTGAGTCTGCCACTTCCGAGGCACTGCTGGCTTGGTAGCCGCTGCAGCTGTCCTGGGTCCTGCCCTGATCTCTGAGGTAGTTTTGGCAGTTTAACTGGAGATAGTTCCTTTCATGACCTGTTTAACCAGATGAGCTTTTGTTTGTATCTAACTTGTGTCCACTAGACATTTCTGCAGAGCTTTGGATGGCAAGGCCCTTGGGAAAAGAATTAATATGAACTCCATCTCCACATCTGATCAGTGTTCCTCCTTTCAGAACCATGATTCTACCCATACTTGAAAGTTGGTGTATTTTCACATATAACTGTGTATATGCCTACATCCGAGGATCTGTGCTTCCTCCTACATGCTATGTGGAACTTGTATAGTTAACTAATTATAATGTGGTCTAGTGAAAATCTAGCCTCAGAGCCAGAAAGTGCCAGAGCTGGTGGCCTTGGGGTGCCTATGAACCCCCTCTGAATCTCAGTTTCTTTGTAAAATGAGATCATCAAATCCAGCCTATGTGTCACTTTAAGGATCCAGCCCAAAAAATGTATGTGACCATGCTTTATAACTGTACCCCTTCTATTTGTCAGGTGCTGTATTTGTTTCCCTAGGGGAACAAACATGAATGAGTTATGATCCCCACCCTGGAGAATCTTGCAGCTTAATGAAGGAGATAGACTCAAAACCAGGTCATTGTAAAAGGGTGTGGAGGGGCAGAAATGCGAAGGTTACTCGGAGCATCAGGAAGCTTGCTGAGGCGACTGGGTTATTGGCATAGAGGTTTCAGGGAAGCCTTCCTAAGGGCGCTGATGGCAGACAAAGGGGAAGTTAACAAGGTAACTCAGAGAGTGCTGGATATTCCAGGCAAAGGGAACAGAATGGGCAAAGACTTGTAGGTGAGAACCTGGAAAGAGGGATATGTAATGCTAATAGGTGTTTTATTCAATGCTCACTTGCTTTCCTTGGGGAGAAATGACTTTTTATTGAGTAGGGTGCGTTGGAGAGGATTCAAAGGAGGAAAGAAGGCAAGAGTTACAGGTTAAAAGTGTCATCATCTGTTTCCCTCTTCATTTGTCTGATTTTGTGTAGGTGTTTGGGATATGGAACAGCAATGAGGCCGAGTGGCTTATGTACAATATCAAAACCCCTTGATAAAAAAGAACTTAGTTTCTTTCAGAGAAAGGAGGCTGATTTTTATAAAGAAAGCCTTTTTAGCTCAGGAAGTCTGAATTGTAGCTAAACCAAGAAATGGTCCATGAACTACACGAATCTCTGAGCGGGAGCATGTCTGTTGCGATTTTACAGCCAGTAAAACCACAGCAGCATCCCTTCGAGGCTGTTCTTATCCTCACCCTGTATTCTTCACAATTATACACATTTGGTAATGAAGAAATTACAAAGCCAGATATCCTGTGATTATTTTATTTTTTCTGCTATGGCCAGCGGAAGCAGGGTGTGGGCAAGGAATATAAGGGGTGTATAATTCTTGTGCTGTATATACTTTCATGCCATGTATTGCCAATCCTAAGCCTGATCCAGCCCAACTTCCTCCTGGCTGGGAAACAGACTGTGACCATACGTTTCTAGTCTAGCAAATCCTATCAGAAGGCCAAAGGGCTTCATCAAAAACAATGTGACGACCAGGGGCCTCATCTCCTTTGCCTCTTCTGTTGACTCTGTCAACATGCGGTGCTGAGGCCTGGGCGGGAGACTGCAGGGCTTTCCATGACTGCTTTTGTCGGGAGCTATTGGTCTGAGCCGTCATCACTCATGCCCTGGAAAGTGTCAGGAAAAGATGTGCTGAATGGGAAGAGAAATAGGAGGTAGCTGGGAGACCGGACTTCAGTTCCAGCTCTGCCTCACACCGGCAGCTTTGGCCTTGAGTAGGTCATCATCAGTGGGTTATAAGATTGGGCTTCGCTCATTGGTTCTCTCTAGATTTAAGCTGACAGGACTCTGTGCCATTGCCTGATCTCTAACACCTCAACTCTGCCCTCCCACCCCCACCTTTGGTTCCGCCTTTGTTCTCCCCTCTCCACCTTCATGCCCTTGCCTGACTCCATTTTTTTCATGCCTGCCTCTCGGTATCTTGAGGGGACCCTTTGGTGCCCTAGGAGAGCTAGATTACCAGATAGGCAAACGAAGCATGTGTTTAGGGCATCTGCAAAGCAAAGGCACTACTAGAAATGTTTGGAAAATAATTTGATATTCACTGCTTAGAATAAAAAAAAAAAGCCAGTCATCATGGGGAAAAAAGCAGACTTTTGCTGGACTTCTTTATACTTATTTACAGTTTGTTGTTTTAATTGAATTTCTATTTGGAGGAATACTACCGTCTGTTCAGTATGAAGACCGCTGAAAGCTTAACCTTCTACCTCTAAACTTCTTGGACTCAGCCTTTTCACTAAAGCCTCAAAGAGGCAGTGAAAAGATGCTGCTTTGTTCTGTGCCCTTTTCTCTGTACCAGCCATGTGTGTGCTTGTTTTGTGCAATTACATGTATTTCTAGAACACTGGCTCAAAGCTGTCCAGTTTACGGTGTACTCTCCAGGTGGACTTTTCCATGGTGGGGTTAGGCCCTCAAGCACAGGTAGGTCAGGAGGAGAGACACAAGTGTGCGGGACACACTCACGTCCCCCCTCCAGAATTTACCATCCAATGGAAACATAGCTATTCTCCACAACAATTCAATGCCAAAAGTGGCTGTAAATATTTGAAGAAATGCTGTAGGAACTCTGAGAAAGACCTGTTTCTGGAAGGTGCTCCTGCTGAGGAGGCCTTGCCAGAAAGGTGGTAAAGAGTTTTACCACATTAACAAAATGCACGTCTGAATAACCTGTTACTTTCTTTCTAAGTTCTAATCCCCATGATTGTGGATTGTTGGCTGCTACCCATTCTCAGAGCTGCCCCAAACTAGTTTCTCTCAGTCTCAAGCACTCTGTCTGTTTATCCTTATCTCCCCTGCCCTGGTTTTGATCCTGAGCTTGCTCTTTCTGATAAGCTGCTGAAGCTACTCAGAAGAAAAACCAAGTTGAGACTTGGACACAGAATAAGAGGGCATTTTTCCAGTGGACTTTGTGTGGTTGCAATGGGGAACATATGGCTTTTGCATAGTCCCTGAGTAGTCCCTAGTTCCTCATTTTCACCACAGTCTGGTTAAGCCCATGTCATCACCATTGTCATCATCATCATCATCATCAAAGTTAAATGTACTGGGTGTTTATTATGTGACAGGCACTGTGCTTAATGCCGTACATGCATGGATTTAGTAAATCCTCACCACAGCCTCTGAGGTGAAGGCTATTTCCTTCTTATTGATGAGGAATTTGGGAGGCAGGGGGGACAGATGCTAAGCAATCCGCCTGGAGGCCATCCAGCTAACACACGGCAGAGCCAACATTTCTACCCCAGCAGTGGGATTTCTGAGCCCTGCTCTTAACTGTTACACTCCACTGCACGTTCCAAGGAGGAAGAGCTGGGCGGTGTGCTGGCTTGGGGACAGCAGAGGGAAAGTAGGATCACTTTGTGTTTGAGGAGAGGAAGAACTGATTCCAAGCTTCTTTTCCCATCAAGAAGAAAAGTTGCTTGAATTGTTAACAAGAAGAAATTCCAGAAAGTACTTCCTCTCGAGAATATTTCCCTGTAAGGTAGCGGTTCTCAACTTTCTGGCTCTTTCAATACAGTTCCTCATGTTGTGACCGAACCATAAAATTATTTTCGTTGCTATTCATAACTGTAATGTTGCTACTGTTGCGAATCGTAATGTAAATCCTGATATGCAGGATGGTCTCAGGCAACCCCTGTGAACGGGTTGTTTGAGGGGTCACAACCCACAGGTTGAGAACTGCTGCTGTAAGGCCATCTTTTTTGTTTGTTTTTCTTTGGTAATCCTCATCCAAGGACATTTTCTCCATTGATTCTTAGAGAGAGGGGAAGGAGGGCAGGGAGGGACACACACACATACACACACACACACCACACTTGGTTGATTGCCTCCCGCTTGTGCCCTTCTGGTGCTGGGGATCAAACTTGCAACCCAGGGAAAGCCCTTGACCAGGATTCAAACCGGAAACACTTCAGCGTGTGGGCCGGCACTCCAACCACTGAACCACACTGGTCAGGGCTTTAAGGCGATCTTTTTAATTCTCTTCCTCACTCTTTATGCCCTATATTTGATCAAAATAAAAGGAGCCTGATATGGATGCCTTTTCAGTAACAGACACAGTATCACATTGCCAGGTATAATTTCTACTCAGGTGGCATTGTTCTCACTCCTGAGAGAGATGGCAGGATTAGCCAGGAAGGATGCTATCAGGTGTCTTATCTCCTCTCACTCTACAAGCAGACACAGTTACACGCATTGAAATGTGTCTTTTCAGGATTCTGATGTTGTTGGTTGGTTATAAGAAGGACAGTTTCCTGGAAAAAGTTTAACATTTCCTCTGCTGCTTTTTTTTGGGGGGGGGGGGGGGGGGGGGTTTTTGCTAATGTTCATAACTGTGGTGTTGTCCCTTATTTTATGAACATTTCCCATGGATGGAGTTTTTAAGACTAATTTGATGCCTTGAGTTGAACCTAGAAATTTTTGTAGTGAGCTCAGAATCGATATCTTCCAAAACGTAAGTATACTCTTAATAACTCTGGTATCTAACATTCACTTGTCATTTTATTTAATGACTAGGGGCCCAGTGCACAAAAATTTGTGCACTCAGTCGGGGGGGCCTCAGCCCGGCCTGTGCCCTCTCTCAGTCTGGGACCCCTCAGGGGATGTCCACCTGCTGGCGTGCCTGGCCAGCCTGGGTGAGGGACTGATGGCTGTTTGCAGGCTGGCCAAGCCCCCCAGTGGGGGACCCTCACCCCATGGGGGTGTGGTCAGCCTGGGTGAGGGGCTGAGGGCCTTTTTCAGGCTGCCCACAGCTCCCATTGACCCAACATCCCAGCAAGGCTAGCTGGAATCAGGTTTCTGGGGTTTATTTATCTTCTATAATTGAAATTTTGTTGCCTTGAGCGGAGGCCTAGTCAGGCAATGAATTCTTCTGTTTGCTTCAGCACCGTGGCTTCTATAATTGAAACATTGTTGCCTTGAGCAGAGGCCCAGTCCGCCTAGGCAGGCAGTTGCAACTCCACCGCTGGTGCAACAGAAGCCTCCTGTTTGCTCTAGCTCCGTGGCTGCCAGCTGCCATCTTGGCTGGGTTAATTTGTATACAGCCACTCTGATTGGATGGTGGGCATGGCTTAGGTGTCTCGGAGTGATGGTTAATTTGCATATTACTCTTTTATTAGATTAGATTCTAGTGCCTTGGGAGACTCTGATAACTCATTGATTTTGGCCCTAAGAATACTTACCATCATGGAATTCCCAGTTTAACCTGAGACCACCCAATGTTCCCCTACTCAGATGTGAAGTCTCTTGCTGTTACTCCAAGGACAAACTGGAAAAGAATTAGAGAGGGCAGGATGAAAACTGGACAGTAGAGAACTTCTTCTGAGCACTCGGAAAGGATCTCTCTTATACTTCTTTCAAAGCCAAAGGCAGTTTTCCTTTAGCTTCTTCAGGAGTCCCCAGGCTCAGCTGCGGTTTCTGTAAATGACTATCAGAACACTGGGGGATTCGAGAAAGTTGGCCCTTTAGGCTCTCCTTGGAGTTAATGGAGCATCCTATAGTTTAATAGATGTGAGACTGTGTTAGAGATATCAGCTGCCCACTGGTCTGGTTCCTAGACTGTCTTTGTAGGTCAGGTCAGGAAGGAAGGGAGGGAGGGCAAGGGAAGGAAGGAAGAGGAGGGAGGGATGAAAGGAGGGAGGGAGAGAGGGAGGAAAGGAGGGAGGGAGGGAGAGAAGAAGGAATGAAATGAAATGAAATGAAATGAAATGAAATGAGTTCACTAACTTTTCTTCCTTGAAAAGACTGCAGGAGTACAAAATGTAGGTCAGGGGTATGTAAAGTCAGTGAGCCAGCTTTTTCTACCTGGAGTTCCGTTCCCCCCGCCTAGGGGCCCAGGTCTCTGTAAGGCTACAGGAAGGATATGGATACCTTGGCTTCCCTGTTCCGCAATCATGATTTTGTGGGAAGCACTTACGTTTTATTACCAGAAGACCTGGGGTTGAGTCCCAGTGCTGTCACTATTAATTAACTCAGTAATCTTGGGCCAGGAGTTGAAACTCTTGAACAGTTTTCTTCCCTAATGTCAGGTTGATGATAGCACTTTCTTCCCAGGGTAGTTGTGAGGATGAATGAAAATGACGCATCTAAGCCACTCTGTTAGCCTGTGGTTCTGCCTATGGCTAGCTTGTTCAGTTGCAGGACGTGACTAGCTACCTGAATCTTTACATGGGAACACTTCACTTTGAAGAGATTTAGTAACTCTTTTAGAAAGGATTGATGGCCTAATATATTTGGCTGTAAAAATGGGGGAAGAACTTGTGAAGAAATCCCATGATGCCCTTTATGTTTATTTTATTATACACAAAGGAATCATCCTAAGGGTTAAGTTTTCACCTGTGTCATTTGGCTTCTAAAATATTTGGGAGAAACTTTCCAAGTGGTTAATGACCCTCATAGGTCAAAAACCTATTCCCATGTGCTAAGCCACCAATAATATTTTTTGATAACGCTGTTTCTCTTTTGACTATATTTTAGATGAATTGTTGCCCTCTAAGAATTCACACAGAAATTAGATATCATGTTTTGAACTATTTTCCAAGGATTTGGTTGGATGAGATATGGTCACATACCCACCCCTGAATAAGTAAGACCAGATTATTTTCATTTTCTTCTCACCACATTTTTTGCATATGTGTCTTCAGTAAATAGTTGCTAAGACTGTGAGATATACAAAGCAAAGAACCCCCCCCACCTCTAGTGGTTTAAGGGGGGCCCATAAATAATCCTTCCTCCATGCCCAGATTCAGAAAGCAGTCAAGAGATAAAGAAGTCAGGCTGGTGGACAGCCATATATCACCGGTATTACTGAACATGCTTTTTTGGAGAATGTGGCTTTGGGTCTGCCGCCAAATGGGCCTTCTGAAATTTCATCCTTGAATCAGATAGTGTTAACCACTCTTTCCCTGGCATGGCTGGGCAGCGGAAGCTGGCAAGCAGCAGGGAAAGCCTCCTACCACCCAGCAGGAGAGGAGTCCAGAATTCACCATCGCTAAAGGCTGGCAGACCCCAAAGAGAAGGAGGAGGAAAGAGGTGGAGAGAGGCCAGGTCCGTTGCTGTGGGAATCCTCTCCAGATCATAACATGAGGAGAGGAAATAAAAGCACCTGCTGTGGGGTCTTCAAAGGTGGCTCCCATCTGGCCCTGCTCACCAGGGACATTCAGTGAGGAAGGGGCATGAGGCATCCGTGCACTAGGATTGTCCTTCTTCGCCCTTCATCACGGCCTTAGCTAATGCTTTACATGGGGAGTAGGAGCATATTCTATGTGGCTGCCACGCTTCCCCCGGTGTTCTAACTGGTGCCATCCTTTTCACTGCAGGCTCCCTTTCTACATCTGGGGCTTCTTTTAAGTACCACTTTTAGGCTTTAAAATATTAATCTTGATTTGATTTTTAAAATGATGAGAGGAACATATCCTCTTTATAGAAAAATGCCAAATGCTACTGCCTTCCAAATATCTGGTGGTGTATTTAGCCCAAAGGTGAATTTTACCCTGAGTTTAAGCAGGATACAGAATATATATTGCATGGCAACACTCAGCTCACACAGGAGCCAATGCATTGCAGCTGCTGAAAAGGAGAAAAAAAGTCAAATCACTGTCACCACTGATGGGAATTGACTGTTATTACTCTGAGTAGTTTCATAGCTTTGGAGTTGAATTGTAGAACTTAATTGACAGAGCTCCACAATCCCACCCACCACCCATCTTCTCTTGTCTACTTTCCCCAACTCTGTGCCCTTTCTAGAAAACAGAATTTTATAGAATTGAGACAGAATTTTACAGACGGTGACATGCTTATTGGTGTTCTCAGCCATTCTTTGGGGAGTTGGTTGTTGATCAGAACCTGGGGGGTGGAGGGGTGGGAAGGGGCGGCTTTCTTCAGAAAAACCTGCCCACGCATCTGGCCAAGTTGTGATAGCCACTCCACGTTGCTCCCAGGGGCTTTGGAGTAAGACCAATCCATGCATGTGCATTTGTAGTAGCCACTGGATAAGAACGGGAATAATGACTCCAGAAGTAAAGGGTCGCAGCTCTAATCACGGAGTCATCCCAGCTCAGCCTCTCAGGCTGCGTTTCATTTGCTTTGCTGCTCATTGCATTCTAGCCTGTCCCAGGCTCTTTCGCAGACCTAGGGGCTCATGTAGAAAGGGTAGATCTGAGTGGAGACCAGGAATCTGGATTTGTAATATGTACACCCAACTCATCTTGATTAAGGTGTTACTTTAGGAAAAACACAAAAGAGTGGGTAACTCAAGCTCCTCCATCCCAGCCTGTCAGCATTTATTCATGCAGAGAGGCTGTTGTGATCTGTCACATTCAGAACACAAAGAGCCTCTTGGCCATCCTTCAGGTGCCAGCTTTCCTGTCTTCTACAATGTCTTTCAGCACAAATGCCAACAGCCTTCACTCCCTTTGTTCCTAACTGCCAGGGATGTGCATGAACAAGAAAAATAAATATCAAGGACTAGACAAGTTCTACATGAAATTTTGTTTTGGAACATGAAAGCGAAACACTTTCAGGCCAAAAAACATATCTTTTCCTTGCCCTGGCCTGATGTAACCTCACTCTTAACACCAACCATGAAAATTTTGGGTTAGCCTTTTCTGACTTTTTTCCTTTTTCTTATCTCCAAGTGTTTTGGTCTTCTCCAGCTCTGAATCATCTCTCCTCTTTGAGATCACTTTTTCTCTCGAACAGTTGAATTATTAAAAATGAGCATGACACAGATTTATGACCATAATAGAGAGAAGCATTAGAGGGGAAAAAAATGGTAAGGCTCTGCAAGGAAGGTCACAAAATGTGATCTCAAGGATCTCAGAGATCTTCAAGTCCAAGAGCATATTCTTTTCCTATAGACTATAACTCACTTAAACTTAGAACTCATAATGTACTAAACTTGTATTAATCATCATACATACACGATTGCTCTTTTTCTAAATTTTAGATACTTTATGGGAGGGAACTTTGATAACTCCAGAATGTGGTCTTAGGTCCCAAACAAAGGAGGTACCAAATGAATGCTTGATAGGATAATTTGAAGAATTTGTTTTACAAACATTTGTTACATATTCTTTGTATATCAGGCAGTTAGAATCTGACTGTTAGATGACAAGTATACAAAAGATCAATAAGGCACAGTCTCTTCTCTGGAATAGCTTACAGTCTGTTGGGTAAACAAATAATTATACCCAAATTCTTACCCTAGTGAACTGTAAATCAAGTAATATGGGGACTTGGGGACTCTTGAGCAGCCAGCTCTCTGCCTTGGAGTGGGGATGGGAAGCAAACGGCTTTCTTTGAAGAATATACAGGGTGGGGCAAAAATAAGCTTATAGTTGCCCCTATGGATAATAATACAGTAATTAGTAAATAACAATACAAGAATAAACTTTCACATACAGTTGTAAAGCTCCTTTTGCCCCACATGGTATTTGAGTTTAGATTTTCAATCGGAACTGAATCTTAGAATTTTACGTCAGGAAAGAAGGCACAATCTAAGATAGCTTTCTCATTGTATAAGTAAGAAATCTGAGACCTGGAGATTTTCATTGCCATTGCTAGGATCCAGTCATTAGTCAATGTCAGAACTAGAATTCTACTAGAACTTTACTATTTCTTCTAGAAATAGACCTTTGGGTACCCAAAGAAATAATTGTTTTGAGAAACCACGATGGCGGCATAGGTGAACACCAGAATTGCGGCCGTGCACAACTGTTTTAAAACAACAACGAAAAGAAAAAACGAACACCACCCAGACCCACAGAAAGGCTGGCTGAGTGGAAATTCTACAACTAGAAAGAGACTGAGACTCAGAGGAGGTGCAGAAATAAAGTGCAGAGGTACGGAGGCGCACGTGAAGGGGCTTGCGGAAAGGGTTCGCAGAAAGGGCTAGCAGCATTTCATACTGGAGGGAAGCACAAGCTCCTGACGGCTCTAAACTCCAGTTCCAGGTGAGTTTCTGGGGGCTCAGAACCATATGGGGAGGAGCTGAACTGTCTGGCACCATCAGGCACCGGGAGAAACTTCAGAGCTGCTTGAGACCCGGTGCCTCTTAGGGCAGGGCTGAGAAGCAGCCATAGCTGGTTGTTCTGCCCTGTAGACTCCCCGAGACCCCGCCCCACCCAAGCTGCACAGAGGCTTTTTCATATAAAAGGCTGGGAAGCCCCAGGCAGAAGCTAAAAATAGCACCTCCTTGGAGATACAACTGCCAGCGTACCTAAGGGTCTGAGTGGTACAATCCTAAATACAACTCCTCAGATTCACAAGGGACACACTCGGGGCAAACTTTGTGAGCACCAAAGCCCCACTGAAACAACTCTTGCCCCATAAGGGTGTCTCCAGCACAGAAGTTCTCCCACTGTAGACACAGCTAATTCGCATAACCAAGTGGCTTGGAGGTCATTTCCTCTCAGTGATCACCTAACACAGAAAGCCACTCTATCAACCCAGGGAAGCAGCCAAAATGCAGAGACAAAGAAACAGATCACAAATGACAGAAATGGAGGAAAGCAAATGGCTGGATATACAGTTCAAAACCACGGTTTTACAGTTTTTCAAGAATTTTCTAGAAACTGCCAATAAATTTAGTGAGACCCTCAATAAATCTAATGAGACCCTTGAGGATATGAAAAAAGACCAATTAGAAATTAAGCATACACTGACTGAAATAAAGAATATTATACAGAGATCCAACAACAGATTAGAGGAACACAAGAATCAAGTCAAAGAATTGAAATACGAAGAAGCAAAAAATACCCAAATGGATAAGCAAAAAGAAAAAAGAATCCAAAAATATGAAGACAGTGTAAGGAGCTTCTGGGACAACTTCAGGTATACCAACATCAGAATTATAGGGGTGCCAGAAGAAGAGAGAGAGAGCAAGATATTGAAAACATATTTGAAGAAATAATGTCAGAAAACTTCCCCTACCTGGTAAAAGAAATAGACTTCCAAGTCCAGGAAGCTCAGAGAACCCCAAACAAAAGGAATCCAAAGAGGACCACACGAAGACACATTATAATTAAAATGCCAAGAGCAAAAGACAAGGAGAGAATTTTAAAAGCAGTCAGTTACCTACAAGGGGACACCCATATGTCTGTCAGCCGATTTCTCAACAGAAACTTTGCAGGCCAGAAGGGAGTGGCAGGAAATATTCCAAGTGATAAATAGCAAAAACCTACAGCCAAGATTACTTTACCCAGCAAAGCTATCTTTCAGAATTGAGGGTCAGGTAAAGAGCTTCACAGACAAGAAAAAGCTAAAAGAGTTAATCACCACCCAACCAGAATTATATGAAATGCTGAAAGGTATCCTTTGAGAAGAGGAAGAAGAAAAAGTAAAGATAAAAATTAGGAACAACAAATACATATCTATGAACAGGTGAATCTGAAAATCAAGTGAATAAAAAAATCTGATGAACAGAATAAACTAGTGAGTAGAATAGAATCAGAGGCATAGAAAGGGATTGGACTGACAATTTTTGGGGGGAAAAGGGTGCTGGGGGTGTGGGAAGAGAGTGGACGATAATTGTACATCTACGGATGAGAACGGGGCGGGTAAGGACAGAGGATGGGGTGGGAACTGGGAGGAGGGGAGCTATGGGGGGAAAAAAGAGAAACAACTGTAATAATCTGAACAATAAAGATTAAAAAAAAGAAATAGTTGTTTTGGAAAAATGGGATTGACTCTGCATATACTTGTTCCTGGAACAATCTAATGTTTTTAAAGCCATATAAAACTCTAATATGCAAATAGACCAAATGTTGGAACAACCAAATAGCCGGTCACTATGACATGCGCTGACCACCACGGGGCACACACAGAACATGGCGGGCATCAGCTGTGGCAGGATGGTGGAGCAGGTGAGCAGGGGCGCCAGACCAAGGCAAGGTGCCGGTCGCTGTCATCGGGGCAAACCTCTGGTTGTTACTAAGAATTATTTGTTCCTGTGCGCCGCAGTCCCACCAGGCACTTGCACCTGCTGCCAGTTCTGGCCCCGCTTGCCCCTGCTGCTGGTGCCGGAGCCACCTCTTGTACCCACTGCCAGCACCTGGTGCTGGCCCCAATTGCTCGGCGCCGTCAGCAGGTGCGAGCAGCAGCTGCCGGCCCCAGTCAGGGCTTCTCCACCTCCCCTTGTTTCTGAGGGGAGATTGGAGCCAGCAGCCACTTCTCCCACCCACTGTTGGGGACAGCCTCACTGCTATCACTGGCCCTGCTTGCACCTGGCACTGGAGCCACCAGTCGCACTCGCTGCCAGTGCCTGGTGCCAGTCCTGATCACTCAGCGCCATCAGCGGGTGCGAGTGGTGGCTGCCAGCCCCAATCGCCCCTGAGGGCTTCTCCACCTTCCTCTGCTCCTGAGGGATGATCAGGGCAGCAGGCACCACTCGTGCCCGCTGATAGCATAGGCTCAGCTCGCACCCATTGATGGCACTGGCCCCAATCTCTCTGCACCATCAGTGGGTGCTAGTGAGGCCAGCACCACCAGTGTGTGGGAGGTGTGGGAGCGGTGGCGGTGAGAGCAGGGCTGCCGGCAGATGGGACCTGGGAGCGCAGCAGGAGGGGCCGGACGGGGGCACAGAAGATGTGCCAAGATCCGCCCCTGTGCCCACTGCAGCCTCATGGCCCACAGTTCCTTTCAAGGTGCACAAATTCGTGCACTGGGCCCCTAGTGTTTATCATAAAACTGTCTTAGAAGGATTTCTTGACTGTTAAGGATTTCTGTATTGTATGAGCCTAAAGTAATAGCTTTCCTGGTACATGGTCTAGCTACATTATTTTATGTCTTATTACAAAAATGGTAAAAGACAGGGCAATCTAGATCCTTGCTCATTGGAATAGTTTGTGACCTCCAAGTAATCTAAGAAATAGAAACCCTTACACTAAATATACCAGGTCACATAACATGATTAGGCAGAAAAGAAGGAATAAAAGAATCTTCTTCACCTATTTTCTGAGCATAGTTTCTAGTACGTAATAGAACATAAATGACAGCGAAATACTTGAGTATTGAACCCTATCTTAAATAAATCTTTCCTGTAAAATTACTAAAATAGTTCTATACTTTTTATTTTTAATTCTGATTATATACTTAGATGAGAGAGTTGTACCTAAAATATCTGTTTTGTATAAAATTTATTCTTAACTGTTTGACTGTATGTCCACAAAGCACTTACAAGTTTGTTTGTAATTCCTGATTAGTAGAATTAAGTAGACTAATTACTAATATGCAGATCAGGAAACTTTTGAATGCTTTTCTTTCTTACATTTCTCTAAAATTGTCTGGACAGCATACAAAACTGTGTGTGTGTGTGTGTGTGTGTGTGTGTGTGTGTGTGTTGTGTGTATTTAGTTTTGTCTCTTGGTATATGAGATTTTACCTCTGTGACATTATGAGGACGTGGCCTAACATTTCTGAGTTGTTGTGTTTTTTTCACCTGTAAAATTAGGAAGATAATTTACCTCAAGGAAATAGTCCTTGTAAAAACTCCCAATGTGCCTGGTACATACTTGAATCACAGTAAATTACAGCTTTAATTATTTCGCTGCATTTCCTGTGGATATATTATAAAGCAATAAGAATAGTCACAAAGAAAACCTGTTTGTTATTGAGGAAAAGTACCGCACTCTTTCCACAACATAATATGAATATGATAAACGTCCTGCCTCTCTCTTTATTCTTTTGGGGTTCTGGTGAACATTTTTTGCAGCAGCAGGTTTTAAGGATTAATTTTGAGGCCTGAACCTAAGCATTATTGACTAACATAAAAACCACAAGCCCCAAGAGTCAGTAAGTATGGATGTTGGTTGCGAGCCAGTGGATGAACGATGATGAATATATTAAATATTAAATGCAAAATCTTTTGGTTTGGTGAGTGTTGCTAACACTGCCAATTAAAATATTCAGTTTGATTTACAGAATTTCACTTTTATCTGGATACAATCTATTTCACCTGACAGTTACTGTATAATAATGACAAAACACTGTTAACGGTCCCAAATAATTTGCTAAAATTCTGTATTAATCTAATGAGAAAAATGAAAATGACTTTGTTATTTAAAAGCTTATAGTTTCTGCTGAGTGTCTAAATTTGCATCTTTAATATTACCTTGAATGCAAATTATGTTTTAAATATAAAATTAAAACAATAGAAATTTTGTGGAAAACTGGTATCTCTCCCCTTCATTTTTCAGCTTTTCTGTAATTTCCAAAATAGCATTCAAAATCCCCACTGTGCAAACATTTTTTTTTTATCCTATCACCTTAAACAGTATTGGCCTGTGTTAGTTTTGTATCTGCCACTGGAAATAAGTTTTTTAAAATCATATGTAGTGTATTACATTTTCCAAAATTCTGCTAAAGTGCATTTTTGAAGCAGACAAACCTACATTTCATCACTTCCCATACATTTCTAAAAAGTGAAAATTGTGGAATGAGACCAAGTCAGAAACTTTCAAGCTTAAGAAAATATTTTTAGAAAAGCCATCCACAAATTACAATTGCACTTTCACAGGTCACAAAACCGGCCTTGATTTTGGGCTAAGAACTGTTCTGAGTGCTTGTATATTAGTTCATTTAATCCTCCTCAAAACCCGATGAGGTGGGTGGTAGCATTATTACTGCTATTACTACTGCTGCTGCTGCTGCTACTACCACCACCCCCATTTCATAGAGAGACCAAGAAACTTGCCTAGCAACACAACTAGTAACTGGTAGAGTCTAAAGTTGAACCCAGACAGCCTGGCTCTAGGATCTGCTCTCGTAATTACTACACTCGGGGTTAACTCTAGACCCAGCTTCCAGAAACGTCCATAGATTTACAAGTATGATTTGTATTGGAATAATCTTTCAATCTGTGATTTTTCAGAGTGTTCTAATATACAGTTTTCTAGCACTTGAGATATCTAAATTATTTTAAATGGCGTACTGGCTGTAAGCAGCTATGTAAAAGCAGTTGTCTCTGTGAGCCTCCTTTTCTCTGATTTCCTCCCCCCCCCCACCCTATTCCCCCCCCTCCCCCAGATTACAAATGAGAGGATTCTTCCATGAGTCCCGCAAAGTTAGTCATTTCCTGCTCTGTGATCTCAGGGCACTTTGTTCATACTCTACATTTTAAGTAAATACTTTTTTTGTAATTAATCTGTTTATATGTCACTTCTTTCCACCACCCCCTCTCCCCCTTTTGCCTCCAAGTGGCTCTTCAAG
>PVJC01022756.1:0-18051 GCA_004026665.1 Murina feae
GCCAGCGAGAACCATCCCCTAAGCGAGACGCCAAATCGCAAAGCGGAGCCACTTCGTGGGGTCGGGAGGGGGGGGGGGACAGACTCTGAGAAGGGGGAGAGGGCAAAGGGGGGACGGTTCCCGCTCCGGCTCCCGGTCCTCTCACACACACGCACCCGGCGTTGGAGAGGCAGAAACTGACAAGCTCCAGGGAGAGGAAGCAAGTCCCTCCGAGGAGACAGTGGCTGCCCTCGCGGGGGGCCTGGGTGTCGGGGTCCTGGCTTAGGGGCCCTGACTAGGACAGTGCACACTCAGGGTGCCCCCGGGGACTGAAGCCGGGCTTTCCCGAGCCAGAGGCGGACTAGGCAGTGCTCCCTCCCGGCTCTGCTCCCGCCCCTCCCCGCCTCCTCCGCCCCCCTCGCGGCTAGTGTGTAGTTTCCGCGCCGGGGCTGCTATTGCCGCCGCCGCCGCCGCCGCGCCGGGGACCCGCCGGAGCCGCTCGCAGCCGCCGCCGCTTCGGGCAAACTTGCGGGTTTGCGGGTGGCGGGCGGGAGCTTCCCGCCTGCCGTGCAGGGTCTGAGGGCTGTGGCCGCTCGGGAGGCGGCGGGAGCACCGGGCTAGGACTCTCTCGCAGACGCAAAAGGGGACGGAACAACTGCGGAATTCACCCTCCGTGCCAGGGCACTTCCGAGGCAACAACCGACTGGCACTTTTCCTCCCCTTTGGCAAAGTGTGTGTGTGTGTGTGTGTGTGTGTGTGTGTGTGTATACGGTGCTTTGTTTTTTTTTTTTTCTTCTTTTTCCCCAAGCTACTTGGCAGCTGCCTCCGACGCCTCCTCCCCCTCCAACCTCTCCCCAGAGCCTTTGGCTTTTCTTTGGAAATCCGCACAGAATCGGCATCTTTGCTAATTGCCGTGGGGGGGGGAGTCCGGCCCGGGGCTTTCGCCCGGCCCGCGTGGCGGGCGCACAGAGCCCGGTTTGCTCACCTTTGAACTGCAAAAGGCATCAAGTTCAGCCGGAGTTGCCGCCCGCATTGGGACTGGCTCAGGGAAACGGGTAGCGCAGGAGAGAGAGCGGGAGAAGGGGAAAGAGGAAAGGAGAGGAGGGAGGAGGAGGAGGAGGGAGGCGCGGGAGGGAGGGCGGGAGGGAGGGGAGGGATCGAGTGCGCGGGGAGAGAGAGAGGAGAGGAGAGGAGAGGCTGCAATCTCCTCCCCGAATCGCGCACAGCGCTGCAGAGCCCAGTGCTCCGACATGCGGGCCGCATGCAGGTGAGGGCGGACGCGGGCGCTGCGGCTGCGAAACCCAAACTTGTGCCCCGCGCGCTGCGTTCGGCTCCAGCCCTCGCCCCCGCGGGCGAAGCGCCGCTGCGGTTTCAGGCGGCGGCTCGGTGACTAATGACCTTGCGCAGAGTAGTTAAGAAAAAAAAAAAAGAGAGAAAACAAAACCACAGCTTTCCGGGGTGAGAAGAGACGGACTCTCTGGGCATCTCTGAAGATGGCTCGGGCTGCTCTGGGGCGCGCGGAGGGGACCCAGACGCGGTCCGCTCCGTAGCGCGCGCGGTCTCCGCGGCTCTGTGCCCGAAGCGACCTGCCGGGTTATTTTATGCTGATTTTATTTATTTTTTTTTTTTTCCTTCTCTGTCTGTGGACCGGCTTCCCCCCGCCGCCCGCCGGAGCGGAGTCGGAGTTGAGACTGGCTGGTCGCTGAGCCCGGCGCCTGGTTCTGGAAGCGACCCGGGCTTGCCGGCGAGTAGAACCTGGGTCTGGAGTGAGTGCCGGGAACGTGCGTTGGACTCCACTCGAGTAGCGGCCAAGGCGAGCCGGGCTGGCAGGCAGGGAAGGCTGCAGGGTCGCTCCCCGCCGCGTCCCCGCTCCCGCCGGCCCCGGCCCCATCCGACAGCCGGGACGGCGGCCCGGGCTCCTCCGCCTGCCGCAGGGATGGCTCCGCGGGAGGGGGCGCCGAGCCCGCGGCGCGCAGTGTCCCGTGAACTGTGAGTACGGCGACCCAACGGCGGCCAGCGAGCGGGCCATTAGCACCCATTGCATGAATTATGAAACGATAACTTTCGGAAGAAGCTGGAGGAAGAAAGAAAAATAAGAAGAAGGAGGAGGAGGAGGAGGCTCTGTCGCTGGTTTCCCCTGGCCGACTCGGCACGCTGCTCCTAACCCCCTCCCTCCTCTCCCACTCGCTTCCTCCTCTCCCGGAGCGGGGAGAGAGCCCGGAGGAGGGGTGGCGACCGGCCCCGGAGGAGGGGGGCGCCGAGGGGGCCGCGATCAGAAGGAGCAGTAGCAGCAGCAGCACGAGAAGATGCTGAGGATGCGGACCACGGGGTGGGCGCCGCGCGCCGGGTGCCTGGGCTGCTGCCTCCTCCTCCTGCCGCTCTCGCTCAGCCTGGCCGCCGCCAAGCAACTCCTCCGGTACCGGCTGGCCGAGGAGGGCCCCGCGGACGTCCGCATCGGCAACGTGGCCGCCGACCTGGGCATCGTGACGGGCTCGGGCGAGGTGACGTTCAGCCTGGAGTCGGGCTCCGAGTACCTCAAGATCGACAACCTCACGGGCGAGCTGAGCACGAGCGAGCGGCGCATCGACCGCGAGAAGCTGCCCCAGTGTCAGATGATCTTCGACGAGAACGAGTGCTTCCTGGACTTCGAGGTGTCGGTGATCGGGCCCTCGCAGAGCTGGGTGGACCTGTTCGAGGGCCGCGTCATCGTGCTGGACATCAACGACAACACGCCCACCTTCCCGTCGCCCGTGCTCACGCTCACGGTGGAGGAGAACCGGCCGGTGGGCACGCTGTACCTGCTGCCCACGGCCACCGACCGGGACTTCGGCCGCAACGGCATCGAGCGCTACGAGCTGCTCCAGGAGCCCGGGGGCGGCGGCAGCGGCAGCAGCGAGGGTCGGCGCGCCGGGGCTGCCGACAGCGCCCCCTACCCCGGGGGCGGCGGGAACGGCGCGGCGGGCGGCGGCGGCTCCAAGCGGCGCCCGGAGGCACCGGAGGGTGGCGGCGGCGGTGGAGGGACCAGCCCCGGCGGCCGCAGCAGCGTGTTCGAGCTGCAGGTGGCCGATACCCCGGACGGCGAGAAGCAGCCGCAGCTCATCGTCAAGGGGGCGCTGGACCGCGAGCAGCGCGACTCCTATGAGCTGACCCTGCGGGTGCGGGACGGCGGCGACCCGCCCCGCTCCTCGCAGGCCATCCTGCGGGTGCTCATCACCGACGTGAACGACAACAGCCCCCGCTTCGAGAAGAGCGTGTACGAGGCCGACCTGGCGGAGAACAGCGCCCCGGGCACCCCCATCCTGCAGCTGCGCGCCGCCGACCTGGACGTGGGGGTCAACGGGCAGATCGAGTATGTGTTCGGCGCCGCCACCGAGTCGGTGCGGCGGCTGCTGCGCCTGGACGAGGCGTCGGGCTGGCTCAGCGTCCTGCACCGCATCGACCGCGAGGAAGTGAGCCAGCTGCGCTTCACCGTCATGGCCCGCGACCGCGGGCAGCCCCCCAAGACCGATAAGGCCACCGTGGTCCTCGTCATCAAGGACGAGAACGACAACGTGCCGTCCATTGAGATCCGCAAGATCGGGCGCATCCCGCTCAAGGACGGGGTGGCGCACGTGGCCGAGGACGTCCTGGTGGACACCCCCGTCGCCCTGGTGCAGGTGTCGGACCGGGACCAGGGGGAGAACGGCGTGGTCACCTGCACGGTGGTGGGGGACGTGCCCTTCCAGCTGAAGCCGGCCAGCGACACGGAGGGCGACCAGAACAAGAAGAAGTACTTCCTGCACACCTCGGCCCCCCTGGACTACGAGGCCACCCGCGAGTTCAACGTGGTCATCGTGGCGGTGGACTCGGGCAGCCCCAGCCTCTCCAGCAACAACTCGCTGGTTGTCAAGGTCGGGGACACCAACGACAACCCGCCCGTGTTCGGCCAGTCGGTGGTGGAGGTCTACTTCCCCGAGAACAACGCGCCCGGGGCGAGGGTGGCCACCGTGCTGGCCACCGACGCCGACAGCGGCAAGAATGCGGAGGTCGCCTACTCGCTGGAGCCCTCGGTGACCGGGGTGTTTGCCATCGACCCCGACTCCGGGGACATCCTGGTCAACACGGTGCTGGACCGCGAGCAGACAGACAGGTACGAGTTCAAGGTGCACGCCAGGGACAAAGGCCTCCCGGTGCTGCAGGGCAGCACCACGGTGATCGTGCAGGTGGCCGACAAGAACGACAATGACCCCAAGTTCATGCAGGACGTCTTCACCTTCTACGTGAAGGAGAACTTGCAGCCCAACAGCCCCGTGGGGATGGTCACGGTGATGGACGCTGACAAGGGGCGCAACGCGGAGATGAGCCTGTACATAGAGGAGAACAGTAACATCTTCTCCATCGAAAACGACACCGGGACCATCTACTCCACGGTGTCCTTTGACCGGGAGCACCAGACCACCTACACGTTCAGGGTCAAGGCTGTGGACGGAGGCGAGCCTCCCCGATCAGCCACGGCCACCGTCTCCCTCTTTGTCATGGATGAAAATGACAATGCCCCCATGGTGACCCTGCCCAGGAACCTGTCCTACACGCTACTGCCGCCCTCGAGTAACGTCAGGACAGTGGTAGCTACAGTGCTGGCAACAGACAGCGATGATGGCATCAATGCAGACCTCAACTACAGCATTGTGGGAGGGAATCCCTTCAAGCTGTTTGAGATCGATTCCACCAGCGGTGTGGTTTCCTTAGTGGGGAAGCTCACCCAAAAGCATTACGGCTTACACAGGTTAGTGGTGCAAGTGAACGACAGTGGGCAGCCTTCCCAGTCCACCACAGCCCTGGTGCACGTGTTTGTCAATGAAAGTGTCTCCAACGCCACTGTGATCGACTCCCAGATAGCCAGGAGTTTGCACACCCCACTCACCCAGGACATAGCCGGGGACCCAAGCTATGAAATGAGCAAGCAGAGACTAAGTATTGTCATTGGGGTGGTTGCTGGGATTATGACAGTGATTCTCATCATCTTAATTGTGGTGATGGCAAGGTACTGCCGGTCCAAAAGTAAGAACGGCTATGAGGCTGGCAAGAAAGATCACGAGGACTTTTTTACCCCCCAGCAGCATGACAAATCTAAAAAGCCAAAAAAGGACAAGAAAAACAAAAAATCCAAGCAGCCTCTCTACAGCAGCATTGTCACAGTAGAAGCTTCTAAACCAAATGGACAGAGGTACGACAGTGTCAACGAGAAGCTGTCCGACAGCCCCAGCATGGGCCGGTACCGATCCGTCAATGGGGGGCCTGGCAGTCCTGACCTGGCCAGGCATTACAAATCCAGTTCCCCCTTGCCTACTGTCCAGCTGCACCCCCAGTCACCAACTGCAGGGAAAAAACACCAGGCCGTACAAGATCTGCCACCAGCCAACACATTTGTGGGAGCAGGAGACAACATTTCAATTGGATCAGATCACTGCTCTGAATACAGCTGTCAAACCAATAACAAGTACAGCAAACAGGTAAGATGCATCCCACATATATTTAAATATCCCAGAGAAAGCTAATGATTCCGAGACAGGGCATCTTCTGCAGAGTTTGGTCTTTAAAAAACAACACTGTCACTTAAAATTTTCATAAAGTAGGAATTTAATGTTAACTCTCACACTATTAATTTAGTAGAGGTCACCTATGCAAGTTACTAGAGAACATATTCGAGGTAGTTAGTGATTTTGTACCTGGCAGCCCCAATTCAGCCTGCATTTGGTGTTTGCAGAATAAATATATAAATATTGTTTGGATGGTTATCTGTAACCTGAAACTATTTTTTTTGTGTGGCTATTAAGTCGAAAATTGCATCCAGAGATAATTTTCTAAAGTTACTACTGGTGTCTATGCACCTTGGACACTCTATAAAAGTTTTAGCTGCGTTACTCATTATGCAAAATCATTCAGATGAGAAGATGCTGAGTCATGCAAAAGTGCCAACTCTGAGATTCAAAAGTATTGACTACACTGAGAAAAATGCTGGTTTAAAAATATTTAGTGATATGCAAATGCCATGCAAAACCACATTTTTTATACTTTGATATCTATAACAGTTAAGACCTCTAGGAGGTTATACAATCAGCATTTGCATTCTTCATGTTTGATACTAAAAGCTTATAAGCACAAGTACATTTTATAGACCACTTGTTTAAGCTGAGCAACAAAAGTGTTCCTGTTCGGTGCACTGTGTGCGAGCATATTTTGATGTGCATTGTGCTACACCGAGACTGAAGGTTATGTGGAATATTCGGTACAGTTCTTCCTCAGTGAAATGTAGAAACAGTAAAAATAGTGCATGTGAAGGTCAACTTTATAAAACATACAGTTTTATTTCTGAAAGTTTTGCTTGTGTGATATATGTAATACAAAGTTTACTTCTTTCACCCACCAAAGCTTGGCACACAGCAAATAAAACCTTTTGGAAGCTGTACATAGAGGAGAACAGTAACACTAGTTACTGTTACTACCTGCTGTGAGTAGATAATAAATCTACTTAAAAATCCCTTATTTCTTAACTTCAGGACGCATCTCAAGAAACACATTTATGACTGTCAGAGACTATCAAGTAATAGTTTTTCTATTAGATATGCTTTGCGTGTGGAATGTGTGACCTGAGAAGAATTGAGGCGAAGGAAAAAGTTATTTTATCACCCCATAAAATGTAGATATTTAGATAAGGAGAATCAGAGTTGATATTCTTTTATATCCAATAATCAAAGCAACCCAAGAAAACTCAAGTTTGATCTACATTGAACTACATGGAGGCTTTTGAAAATAAGTCTTCTGATGCATGTGAGCCTGAGTTATTTACTTCTTTTAAAGTGAAATTTGACAAGTGGAAAGTTTATATCTGTTGTGTCCTTGCTTTACCTGGAGTTAGAAGCAGATTTTTGTTTTGTTTTTGGTGCTTTTATCAGTTGTTTTTTTTTTAAAGGACAATAACAGTCAAAATAGTAATACTTTTGTAAAATTGCTTACAATATAAACACAAATCAATTGAGATCTGTAGAAATTTCCCTAGGAAATGGTACTTTGTCATGCAAAAGCCTGTGAAGAGATCTTTGTACAGAATATTTACTATTCAGCTGTTATCCTAATAGGTCTTTTTGTCCTGTGGCTGAATGGCATTTGCATTCTAAATGGTGGAATCTTAAACTTTTGAGTTGGCACATCCCTGGCAGATTTATAGATTTTTTTTTAAATGTAACCACCTCATACATTCTGTGCAGTCACTTAAGCTTTGTTTGGCTCATCAAATGGGGTTAACTCTATATTCTTGAATATTTAAAACAGCCAATATCAAGACTGTTGTGGCGCCCTGTTTAAAAGGCAAAGTGATATGCTTATAAATAAACTAATGTGTGGTGTCGTCTCTTAGCTGAGCAAAGAAGTTCACATACCCTACAAAGCCATTGGAATAAACCATGCAGTTTGCAGAGAGTAACTTCGGAAAACTTGTGTGCATTTGGTATTCAACAGATGTATAAAGTTTTAACCACAATAAATAGCTGATCTAAAATGAAGCGGAGGAGAATGGAATATGTTCCCCTTAATGTAATTAGTAATAGTAATTGATACGCTTCATCTCAATATTGCTGCCAGAGGGAAAGGGATCCATTTACAAAGTTACATTCTGTTTGGGCCTCTGATATAATCAACAGGATCTTTTTTGTTGTTGTTCTGATTTTTGTTTGTATCTCTTTATTTTAAAAGGGATATTATCTTTAGTTTTAACACAGTGCCCAAAGGTATTTTCTTTGATTAAACCTGACATAGAATACAATTTTAAAAATGAACACAGGGTTTTCTTACAATTTCCCCCTTGGATACTGAATATAGAGGCTTCCAGCCTTTTAATTCCTTATGGCAAAGATTATTGAAGATCTGAGATTTCATCTGACATAAAGCCTTCATTTTATTTATAATTTTCCTAAATTGCTCTTTACTTGACATTGTGAAAGTGATGTCTGTGACAGTGTTCAGGAGAATTACACATTTTGAAGGGATGCTCCTAAGTCCTCTTATTGGTTATATCATAATGAATTAAACAGTTTAGTAGACATAACAGATTGTAAGTAATGCCTCCTCTGTCCATTTTTGGTTTGTTTCCCCAACTTCAGAGACATTCAAAGGAAGCTTCTGTAGTTCCTCTTGGACAGAAGCTAGGAAATGTGTGTTGCAGAATTACTGGATATTTCAAAAATTCACACATTAGGAAAACTGATGATGTAACCTCAGGTTTTCCAAGGTTAGACCCTTGCAGTTGACGTCCTTGGTCTATAATACTGTGTCTAGGTGAGGAAAATGTGGGCCATTGACCACGTTATCGGTCTGAAGTGTCCACCTTTCCATTTAATTCTTCCTGTGCTTGATGAACTTGGTCTTGGTGGGATTAAAGTTTTATGCCCTGGAAATACAGCTATGTTTTTAATTTGCAAAGTAAAGGCCGAAGCATTTCATTTTTAAATCTCCAGTGTTGCACCGTGTTAAGTATTTTTTCAGCTTTCTTTAGAAATTAACATAATTCCTAAGTATTAGCAGACAGATATGAAAGTATAGTTATCACTTTGCTTATTATGTATAAGTCCTACTGAGCTCATCCTGGCCATGCTGTTTCTTAGATAATGCACTGGCAAGTAAAAATTTTATGGTATTTAGTAAATGGAAAGTTAGGTGCTTTATTTTTTTGGCAAGAGTATAGAGGATAGAGCTTCAGTAAACATTAATTTAAAAATCCATTTTAGCTGATCCTGAAATACTCAAAGAAAAAGTTATATGAACTCCAATGACCGTTTTCCTTGAGCAAGGAACTGCTGAATGTCATCTGAATAATGTTCTCTTTAGTTGATCAACTTGTGCTCACAATTCATCACACACTTAGTAAAAAACTATGGCAGGAATTATTTTTTTAAATTACTTCGATTTTGGAAACAAATGGATGAAGTGACTTGTCATCATCTAGGAGAGTTCTGAACACTGAGAAAACGAAGTTATCAATTTGTGTATGTATGTCTTACCCTATGCTATAGTGGAAATGCATCTGCAGAGTAATTCCAGTTTTAATTCGTAAGCATACTTTCTACAGTGTGGTTCCCCTATCTATAACCAAGGACACCTTTCAAGGGGCATGACGCAGCTACCTGCATACACTGAGATTTCTGGTGCCATTGGGTTGATGTCATAGATAGGCAGCTAATAACTGATGTAGGCGAGGCTGTCTTTAGTCAGGAAGTATCTACTAAGGATCCCTGGATGAAACAAGAATAGGGTCATCACTGATTTGATCTGCATTGAACATGCATATTTTTATGGAAGTCTTAAGTATGACAATTTGAACCCTAGTCCGAACTTATATTAAGTCAATTAACAACTTAGACATAAAACTACAAATCAATTGAAAGATTTTTAAGTACATCGTCACCTGGGTAAATGTAGCCAGATCATTATTTCTTGTTCTCTCTTGGTCTCTGTGTAATTACATATTTCATACATGTAAAAATGTGCACGTGGTATATATCAAAATCAATCTTTCTGTCTCTCCACCTTCCCCCACACAAACACATACAGATGCATTCATATAAACCAATTATGGCACCATTGGACTTTTATTTCATTGTGGTATTCATAGACTGATATGTGGAAAATATTTAAATTTTAAACACACACAAAACTGAAATAAAATATAATCTACCACTTAATGTCTGTATCTAAAATCACTAGTCATTCCATTTCAAAATTTAAAAGCATCAACTAAACCTGTCCCTTCATTTTATGGAAGAGGAGGCTGAGGCGGAGCAGGGAAAAGTAGCTTGATTTAACTTCATAATCACAAGGCAATCAGGACACAATGTGGACTAGAGTCCAAGTCATAGCATGCAGAGCCCAGGGTTCTCCTTCTATTCTCATACCACCTCTCGGGGAAAAAAAATGGAGTTTTTGTAACTTTCTCTGTATATATATGTAAATTGGGTCAGAAACCCATTGAGATTTATTTACCTGTGTGTAACTACATATGTTTACTATGTAGCCTGACACTTCAAAAACAGTATATCATTCTGCTTTAGGCTCCAGCTTTTATTTATAAAATTATCGGGCAAATGATAATTCAAATTTTCTAGGTTTTTACAAAGAAATTAGTATTTCTTTAGCCTTGATGAAAAATGGCATTGATGACTCAAGGAACATCGAGTCAACAAGTTAATTGAATTTTTAGTTTTAGCAGAACAGTATCAATAGATGTAAGTACCTAGCTAGCATTTAGTACACCCTCAATAAAACATCTTCGTAAAGGAGACGAATAAAAGCTTTCTATACGTTACGTGTGAAACGTTGCATGCATTCTGTTTGGGATGATCTTTGACCTTTTCCATCAATATTGACGATTCCTTTTGGCTTCTGTACTCCTTTCCATTTTACCAACGTGGCTCCTGTGTTCTACCGTAGTAGCATCTTTCACGCAAGGTGGGGCAAAAGTAGATTTACAGTTATAAGTTCACAAAACAATGTATTCTTGTACTATTATTTAATAATTATTGTATTATTTTCCATACGAACAACTGTAGACCTACGTTTGCTCCACCATGTACAACTGTGAGCTAATTTTTCCCCTTCTGAATTTGTTTTCTAGCAAATTTTTAGGTGAATGTGACATTTGTTGTTTTTCAATTGGATTGTTTCCTTGTTAAACAGTTAACAAATCTAGTGTAGTAGAGTCTGCATTTACCTATTGATGACTATAAATGACTAAATTTATTAATTTCAAGATGACAGCTAAACTGTTTTGAAAACTAAATATAATGTGACAGAACCATTGCTTTGCTGTAGCCACCAATGCTATTAGCATTTTAACATAATTTTTCTCCCACTGGGAGAGGGTGGTGATAGTGGTTACATAGGAAACTCAGTAAAATAATTGTTCAGAGCTTTATGTGTAAGCCGTATATAGCAAGGCTCCCCATCCATTCATTTGCTATGAGTGTATAGAAATAGTAAGATCTGTTTATATATGTCTTGAGTCAGCTTTGCGTTTCTTATTTATTTTAAAAGCCTTTAGAATCTTTTTCTAAAGCAGGAACTCTATTTCAGAACGTGACACAGTGCTTTATTTAGCGTTAGTGTTGTGGGAGAAATCACATTTTAAGAAGAATTGAGCTGAAACCACTAAAACTAATCTTAATTATCACTTCTGGTGAATTAATGTTTTAAAGGCAGAATAAAGCTTTATTTTCAAGGAATTTAGTGATGTTTGCGTTGAACTCTAAGCTGTGTACAAGCAAACAAGAAAACCTGTTAAAGTTTCCAAGTAGGGTTCATCTGACAAGTTAACTTTTCTCCCCTACGCATATTTATGATTTACAAAAACATACATTGCAAATAAAAATGATCTGCTTTGATTCAAACCTCTACCACAGCATTCCGACTGGGCATAAGACGCTGGGGGAAATTTCTTCATCATAGCTTTTTTGTATTTTTTTTACCTGCATAAATCTTTGTTTTCCTTTTTTCAGATGCGTCCACCTCCATACATTACTGTGTTTGGCTGAATTCCACTCCAATATGATGCTCCTTTATGCACCATACTCTGATGACCTTGCTACTCCGAAACCTGCTGGAGCCTGCCCTTGGCCGTGGATATCAGCCAATCACTGCTCGTTCCACTTGTTGTGCATTTGATTTTCAAGTTTATTTTTTTTCTAATTTAAGAAAACATAGTATTAAAATAAATAAACATAAAAGAAACAGTATTAATAAAGAAATGTGCTACTAATGGATGTCTCTAAATCGCCAGGAATTCCATTCTCAAAGAAGTGGTTAGCAGGACTTAATTGTGAAGTCTTTTAAAAAATCCAACAGCATATTTCAACCATAATTTTAAGACTCTGGCGTCGTGAGAACCAAGGGAAATTAAGTCTATTAAGTCTTTGTCTATGATACATTAAATACCGACTTTCAATAAAATCCTAAATTGATCCATATTTTTCAAGTGTTATACGATCACCGCCTTTTCCAGGCTAGTGAGATAATTCTGTTAGAATCAAAGACAGGGTTTCTTTCTTTCTCTGCGTGCATTTCTAAATATCACTGTGTGAGCGTGTACGTGTGTTTATGGATGTGTGCTTCCACGCGCGCGCACCTACACATGTATTCCAGGGCCTCTAGCAATATTTATGCAAAGTATTGACTGTATGTCAAATTTCAGAGGTTAGTGTTTGTATTTACCACAGGCACTGCCAACGAATGGCTTTTCCTTAATCCTGAGTATCTATAGAATGCTCAAGGTACTTCTTGGTTAAAGTCCTTAAGAAAATTTAGGGCCTTTCAATTGGATTTATTGAAGTCCCTGTGGTCACATGCAAAAGGAATATGCATGGCTTCCTATTTTTGTGAACTGCATTTGTCTGAAAGCCGTTTCTATCTGATGTCAGGTAACATAAATTCCAGCAGCTTCTGAGAATTCAGCATGTTACAGTATATTACACACTGTTGAGGGAGCAAGTGGCCGGATTTTAGTTGTATAAGTGACTTTCTAGGTAAGTCAGGAGGTCCTCTGGGTGGTCCCTGTATATTTGTATATTTATGTCTCTGTTTGTTATGTTACACATGTTTATGTGCCATAAAATAAGTGTTTCATATGGTATCTTTGGCAGTTTTATAATACATCTACCACATCATCTGCCTTGTTAAAGTTTCCCCCGAGTTTTAAAATACTGATTAAGAATGTCAGATAGCCCAGCCGTGTGGCTCAGTGGTTGAACTTGGAGGTCACTAGTTTGATTCCCAGTCAGGGCACATGCCCGGGTTGCCTGCTCGATTCTCAGTGTGGACGTGTAGAAGGCAGCCTACCAATGATTCTCATCATTGATGTTTCTATCTCTCTCTTCCTCTCCCTTCCTCACTGAAATCAATAAAAGTGTGTATTTTTAAAAAAGAAGGGAAAAAAAAGATGCCAGGTTTTTTACTTTATTTTATTTTTATTTTATTTTATTTTATTTTTGGTCAATCATAGTCAATTCCAAAGCCCTTTAAGCAAAATAAATAAATACTGGAACAATATTAAAGTGTGGAATGGTAGGAAATGCACTCTATCCAGTGTAACTCTCTCATGTATATATTTCAGGCTTCTTACTTTTATTAGTTGTTGATTTAGTTTTTTTTTAAGGAAAATTTAAGTAATGTCATTGAGACTATAGCACAGTTCCTGAATAAAATCCAGTTATCCTCAAATCTTTTTATTTTGAACTCGAGGACAAGTGTTAGAAGCTGGTGAAAATAATGCTTACCACTTTCTGTTTCTTGGAAAAGTCATGTTTCTTCATCCTAAGTAGTAAGCTTCCTTAGATGTTCTTAAACTTTGAATCCTGTAACAAATCACATTAATTCAAAAACAAATTATAGACAGCAAAGTCCAGGATTTGGACATAATCTGATGTGCAACTGCAGAGAGGCAATATTTAGAAATACCTTCACAAATAACATTCTAAGGCAGCAGTTTGCAAACTCCAGTAACATACTAATGAGGAGCGAGTCAATTTGTGAGTCTCTACCACCATTCGAATGACATTCCGAGTATGTCACTCATATTATGAGAGTACATTTTTGTCTTGTGCAATCTATGCTTCAGTTGTGTTTTCCTGTTCTCGGTTGCTATGCAAAAAAATAAAAAATAAAAAATGTGGTAAGAGTTGCAAGAGTTGAGAACTACCACTCTAGATTGTTTGGGATAGGACATGATGGTGATTTACCATTACATTAGAAAAACATCATAAATCAAAACAAACAAATTACTAACATTCCCAAGGAGTTCAGTCTACTATTAAGCTGAATGAAATTTATCAACAGCAAAAAGTTTTTGAGAAGTCTGTTATCATTCCTCTTTTTTTAATTTAAAAAAAAAATCTTTGAATATGTCACTTCACCATTGGTCCTGCCTCTGCACAGACTTACCCTCTCCCTCACCCCCCTGTCTCCTGGACAGCCTTTCTGGGAATGCTGGAATTTATTACCACTTAGGGAAGTGCCTGAGGTCAGTTGGAGATAGACTCAGAACACACCACCCATCATCACCCTACACATTTTAGCATTTGGACGTTTTATTTTAAACAAGACATTAATTCATTAAGAGGAAGATAAGAATGTTACAGGCTGGTTTAGATAACATCTCTTTTAGCATAGCTGACATCCTCACTCATACTTAGTATGCAAAGGATACGAAGAGTCTTCGTCCTTATGGAATTAACATATCACATAAGAAGATGACGGAGCAGAAAAATGACATATTTGCATCATGCTTCGTAAGTTTGAGAGGATTTGTGGAATGTTGATTTGCTCAGACCAATCTTGTGAGGAAAAGAACCCACTCTTTTTTTTCTGAGGTGAGGAAACTGAATTAACAGATTTTTCATAATTCTGGTGGAGTTGCTTAAGAACTGTATAACGTCTATGAAAAAAATCCAGTCAGAACTCGAGTACCGAAAACATTTGGAGGAAGTGAAATGTGTGCTTTTGAAGACACAATTTTCAGAATTATCTGGGTAAAATCTCCCCAAAAGACTTGTTTGGACAAGCTCCAGTTTTTCAGACCTTCTCCCGTCATAAATAGCACTTCACACCACAAAAAAGAAAGTGCTGTGGGTGTCATTTGGAGATCTAACTAATCTGATTTATAAACAACAATCTCATGTGTGATTGAAAAACCCCTGATGAGTGAAAGGTAATTCACTTTAACCTAACTTCATTTTCCAAGCTCTCTCTAAAAAAGGACCCAAGTCCTTAGGATGCAATTCCACAATTTACAATACCTTTCCTGGAATAATCTTTTATCTGTAACTTTGCAAAGACACTTAAAAAAAAAATATGTGTGATTGTGTTTAGCCGACCACACATGGATGGATTGGTTGTGTCTTTAAGATACACTGCAAGGTTTAGGATGTCATGAAAACAGTGACTAGAATAAGGTCTTCGCTTTCATGGATAGGACACTGCAAAAATAACACACATAAGGCAAGGGATACATGAAACGTAGAGGAAACACCCCGTCTGTCTTGTACATCATGGTATGTCTCGGGGCCTACTAGAGTGCCCAGCAGACAGGAGACGCTCATGAATATTTGTTGAGCAAATGGAAGAGATTGGGCTTTGGTGCTAGGTAGCCTTGCAGATCCATCCACATTGGGTCCCTGGACTGTGGTGTAGCCACTTTCCTGCCAGACTCTAAGAGCCCACTAACTGCTGTTTTCTTTCCCTGCTGGGTGGATGTCTGTGATAAAAGGCTGCCTGCTGTGCTGGCTAGAGTCCCTGCCTTCTCCGCGTGGGGTATGACTCTTGCTTCAACAGCAAATGAACAAGCTCTGATTTTCTCTCCTTCCTTCTTGGTGTTGTTCTAAACACCATACCCTTAAAAAAAAAAAAAAAGGATAACACTAGTAAACTAAAGCTAATATTTAAGGTAAGGGAGGGAGGCACTGGCCATGCAGTAGACTTGTGAGGGGGTATGAAGAGGAAGCATGCAAACATGGCTTTCAGGATTGGCCTAGAGGTCCTTCCCTGTGGAAAACATACAGGGTGTGGGCACAAGTAAATTTGCAGTTATTTGTATGGAAAAAAAATGCACTAATTAATAAATAATAGTACAAGAAAAAACTCTGTGTTTTGCAAATTTACAATTGTAAACCTGCTTTTGCCCCACCCTGTGTATGTGCCCGAATGCCAGCATCAGTGTCTCTACTCGTCAATCTGTATATTCCTGCAGGAATTTATTTATTCAGTGTGCCAACCCATGCTCGCTGATATAGGGTAAGGTTCCTTTTCATTCTGGCAGCGCATGGTGAGCAGTCGCTTCTAAAGAAGGGTGTACTTGGTTTAGCTAAGGACAGAGGGTCTGCAAGAGGGCATATGCCCTTCCTGGGAGTGGCCTGCAGTGAGGTAGGAGCTAAGAAAGGCTTCACAACTCCAAAGCACTCCTTAGTTGCCCAGCATTCCAAAGGGCACCTCTTTTGAATTGCAAATGACGCCTGAAAGAGTCCTGTTCAGGCTCTGGCACACCCTGGTGTAAATTGCATTAAGCAGATAACTAGGCCGGCACCTCACAAAGGTTGGTAGTTCTTGAATGGTGATTCTCCGTAGGGCCTTGAGGAGGGAGTGCAGCCTTCCGTGGTTCAGAAGGCAGAACGCTGCTGAAGGGGAGGTGAGATTACATCAGGGCATTCCGGCCTGACCACAGCAAATGCTGTGGCTTTGAATTTTGGCTTTGGCCCTGACGAGCCTAAGGGTGCCACTAAGTGTCATGGCTTAATATGCTTGCAAGATCAGTCTCCAAAAGTGGTAAACGTCCACTTCCTCCCATTTCAACCAGGTGTTTTGTTCTGTGTGTGTGTTTGCTTTCGGTTTCCAGTATCAGGCCCAACTGCTCTATCTCCATTCATCTTCTCACTCGCATACTTGGGGAGAAAGAAAACAAACAAACAAAAAAAACAAAACAAAGAAGGAAAAAATGCAACCACTGCTTGCCAATACACTCACCTCTCCCTACTACTATTATTAGACTACCATCATGAAAATAGTTCTCGCATTATTGCCAAGTCCTTGTATATTATCCTAACTTAATTCAATTCTCGAAAGAGTTCTAGTAGGTCTGTTCTACAGCCCAGAAACCTGGATTGTCAACACTTCCCCTTTCCCAATTCTAGTTGCAGAGGGTGGACCAGGCTATAAAAATCCCACATTTAGAGCACCCGAAATTCCTAGCTTCTACTTACTGGTCCTCCCCTGGAAAGCCTCTAGCAAAATAGAAAACTGAAGCTGGAAATCTGCCTTCTTGGCTGGCTCTGTCACTGACTGGCCGGTGTGACCTTGGGTAGTAAGTCTGTTCAAGTCCTGAAGCACCGGGAACTGATCTTCTGTCATTTTACAGGGTGTAGGGGGGTGGGTCACATGCAACTTTGTAAAGCATACTGCAACATAAGGTAACATTTCTCTGGTTTTCCATGAATTTCTCTAAACCCTTCCAAAGGTGCATTGACACTTTTGGAGTATTTTAAGTACTTATTGTGTTTAAAAGTTTATTTTATTTTATTTTATTTGTTGTAATCTGGTCCCTGGTCAAGGTCAAGGTGCAAGTGTGCCATAGGCTGAGAGGCACTGGGTACTGTCAGAAATTCTTCTGTCCATTGACATCTCAGTGGTGGAGAAATATAAGTAGCTTATTGCTGTGAAAAAAAATAGTTTAGGAAAGGTTGAAAACAGTTTGATATTATTCATTTTGACACTTTAAAAAAAATTCCATCACTTTTTAACAGTCGTCTTATTTTTTTTTTCTTCCATGCAATATTTCTTAGAAATTTTTCCTTCACTCCTCATACCCAACCTCTAACACTAACAACTATTATTTATTGAGCTTTTTTTCTTCGCCAGTCTCTCTGCCAAGGAGTCTACTACATAATATCACTTACTCCTAACACCTCCAGGGGGCAGGCACTTATTATCTCTATGTGACAAATGTAACTGGGGACAAACAAAACAGAACCTCTCCGGGATCCCATGCCCCGCACCTCCCTGCAGCCCACTGCCCACCAACATATTTCTTTCTCCACATCTGGGACTTTATAGCAGAGGGGTCCTGATCGATTTTCATGTACATATTTGCATGTTTAAGTCTTAGTATACATTTGGTTCTAGTCTACACCTTCTGTGTTCTCTACAAGCTTAGAAGAGAGAACCTTGACTAGCCTGCTAAGGCAGCCATAGCAAAACACCATAGACTGAGTGGCCAAAACAACAGAACTTTTGTTTTCACAGTTCTGTAGGCGAGAAGTCTCAGGTTAAGGTATCAGAAAGTTGGAAGAGAGAGAACTCAGGAATCCCTTCCTTTTATTCTAAAGACATGAGTTCTATCAGATTTGGGCTCTACCCTTTTGCCATCATATAACCATAATAAGCCTTCTCAAGGCCCTAAATCCAAATACACTTACTTTGAAGACTGGGTTTCAACATGAATTTGAGAAAACACAGTTTAGTCCATAAGAGTCCATTTTGGGTCCAAACAAGAACACATTGGAC
>PVJC01022757.1:0-27022 GCA_004026665.1 Murina feae
GAGCTGAGCTGAGGGGCGCAGCTTCACTTTCCCTCCTGCCGCAATGGAAAGGGCTGTTTACTCAGGTCCGGGAGTGGCGGCCGCCATGTTGGCTGGGCTAATTTGCATACAGCCGCTCTGATTGGCTGGTGGGCGTGGCTTACCCTGTCTCGGAGAAACGGTTAATTTTAATATTTCGCTTTTATTAGTTTAGATTCTACCTACTTGTGTAGATAATGGAAATTTTTCACTGGGAATCAGACTGCATCTCATCAGAGGAACTTGTCTGGCTGACATTCCCAGATGGATACAGAGCACTGGGGGCAGAATTCCTTTTGAGGTTACTTGCCTCAGTGTCACCTTTCGGCCTCTCCAGTTCCTAAAAGAGATTCTGATTGAATGCTCAATCTATTCATTGAAAGAATAGATTATTATTTTTTCTCCTATTTTTTTACAGGTCTCAGAGGTGCCAAGTTTATCTGCTTTCAAGACCGTCAGTGGCACAGCGAATGCTTTAACTGTGGGAAGTGCTCCGTCTCCTTGGTGGGGGAAGGCTTCCTGACCCAGGACAAGGAAATCTTCTGCCGCAAATGTGGCTCCGGGGTGGAGACTGACATCTAGGCAGGGACAGTCCTTCCCTTCCCAACACCCACCTTGCTTTTGTTCTCACTAAATCCAGAACTTGGTTGAAGTCATATTTCTGACTTGAGTTTTAGAAAACATTAATGTAAATTTCATAGCAGAACGGTTTTGCACACATTCTGATTGAACTGTATTATAAGAGCTCAAAAAAAGCACAGTCTAACAGAAATGAATATATACTAAATCACAAAGGAACCTCTGCTTGCAAAATACTGCACTCTGCTGTTAGAAATAATAGGAGCATATTTCTTTATTGGAACCAAGTAGAGCACCTACACATAGAAGTCATGGATGTTAGTACTGAAGACAGATGTCGTTCAAACTGCAGAGTAAAAAGGAAATTAAGCAATCAAATTAAAAGACATTCATAAGACTAATGTTTGTGCTCCTAGCAAGCTAGTGATACACACGGTGATATGAATAATAAAATAGTGATCTGGGAAAACTGATGAGCAATCAGCACATTTAAGAATTCTGTCATTTTATCATTCTTTTATTGCTCACACATACTGGCTTTGAAAAACAAAACTGCAATTTGCCCTCATCTACACTGCTTCCACAGCTCATTGGTTCCCATGGTTAAGCTATGGCTCTGATATGCTATATAAATATAATGGGTTCTCTCTACCTGGGGATAGTCAAAACATATTTTATTAAATGTATTTTCAAAGCCCACATAATTTTTCTAAAGAGTTACATATTTCATGAGAGAAAATGTCTATTCTTTCAAACTAGCTAACCAGGATAATCATTGTCTCCAAGGCAAACCTTTAAAGTAAATAGATCATTAAATCATCACTTGCAGAAATGAGTTTTAGGGAAAGAACTGAGTGTTGGAACATGACTTTCATCCAGATATCTAAAGGCATAATAGAATGCATAATTAGCTCTGAGCCTCATGCATTTTGACTTCTAAAATTACAAAGATGATGATTAATGGAAAGACATAAAAGCAGGCTTTAAAGAAATCTAATATTAATAACTGAAAAAGAGTAATTCACTGCTGGTAATTCAGGACCTGTAGAGCAGAGCAATGCGGGCTACAGATGAGCCCTCCCACTGTTCCTTCTCACCTGTGCCTCCCACCTCACCCATGCCAGCCACACCCCAGAGCTTCAGTCTCCAGCATGGCCCAGGATGTGCGCTCACCCCTAAGCAGTCATTCTACAAATAAGTCCATTTTTATTGGTCATAAGAGAAGTAACGGCCTTAGTGAAAAGTCTAGCTGCCCCGGACAACACTTTCCACATTGTGTGGGACAAGTGAAAGCAACCTCTGCTCTCTATGGTCAATTATCAACCTTTTATGGGTACTTACGTGGGATAGGGGGAGGTCAGGAGAAGAAACCCACCTAGATATAACTTTTATGCATCTACTCTCAGGTTATTATATAGCATTAATGTTTCTGATGGAAGTCTAATTATATGCTGTGGCTGATTACCGTGATTAAAATAGCATCCCAGGAGATTCAATTGAAATTGTTATGGAAACACCAGTTTTGAAATAGTTTAAAATGCAAGGACATTTAGAGATGCTAACAACTTAGAGATACTAACAAAAGGTCAGGCTGCATAGGCCATTTGAAAGTAATAATTGTCTCCTTTTATATTAATAATGCCAGGATATTTGTTTACTTTATAAAATGTAGAAAAACCCATCAATATCTTTTCTGATTTGTTTAAAATTTCATATTACAGGTAAGGAACTAAATATTCCAATGGTTCTAGGATCTGGAAAATAACAGTATATTACATATTTAGAAAACCAAGTCATTCTATGTTGTTGTCTCAGTTATTAATTACATATAAATATACAAAATGTAATGTTTTCTTGGTTAGACAATTGGTAATATAAAGGCATTTTGCTGTGTGTGATTGGGGTTGGTGAGTGCATGTGATCAGGCTTGTATTCTATCCGTACAATTAAAATTCACAGAACCATTGCTAAAGCAGAGATGTTACCATTCTCTGGTGTATATACTTAAATATATATACTTCTGCATATAAATAATTACATATTTAGACTGTAGTTTAGTCATCAAATATGTATTAGTCATGTCGGTGCACAAATGTAGAGTTTGAGCTGTTGTGGTACTGGGATGAGGAGTGGGAGGTCAGGTTATGGAAATGTGAGAATGTTGGATATGAAGATCCTTCCCTATAGCTTATAAAAGGTGCCACTGTAGACACAACACACATATGCAAAACAACTAAGAAAGAAGGGCTCATTAGACTGACATGCATATGGTAACAGTAAAAACTTTATACTATCATTGATTTGGGGTCAATAAAGATGGAATTGACCTGCCTCAGGAAGCAGTGGACTCTCAGTGATTCAAAGAATGATATCTGCACAGGCAGGAAACAGTTAGAAGCAAATCCTGTGCTAAAAACGGCCAGATGGCCCTAACCGGTTTGGCTCAGTGGATAAAGTGTCGGCCTGCGGAATCAAGGGTCCCAGGTTCGATTCTGGTCAGGGGCATGTACCTTGGTTGCGGGCACATCCCCAGTGGGGAGTGTGCAGGAGGCAGCTGATTGATGTTTCTCTCTCATCGATGTTTCTAACTCTCTGTCCCTCTCTCTGCCTGTCTGTGAAAAATCAATAAAATATATTTAAAATAAAAACAGCCAGATGGCTTGGAAGTAACAGTGAGCTGTTCCAAAAAGCAAGAAGAAGAAGTGATATTGCTAAAGGAGAAAGGGCAAATTAAAGGAGAATGTTAACTCTTAGGGCAGAAGGTTTATGTTTGATATAACATGCAATAGAAAGTCACCAACTATTCTTACAACAGTATTTGAGGAAGGCCATGACCAGCCTGTGTGGCCTGGACCTGAAGAGGACAAGGTCCAAAGGTCCTAATGCAGTAATATGTGTGGTTAGTGGCAAAAGAAGTGAAAGATAAAAACAATAATGCAGGCCAAGAGCTCTATCAATATAGATGTGTATGCGAGACAACAAAATATTTTATGTTGTCATGTTGAGAGTAAAGATGACCAAAAAATGCAGAAAAGAATTTCTTCTTCCATGTTAACAGGTAGGGAGCCCACGGGTTCAATTTTCACTCAACCAATGGTCATTGGAACAATCCAGGTCTGTTGGTTAGAAGTGTGACAATGCCACCGTCATCAGTTCAAGACTTACATAGCCGCTATAACTGTAAAAAGAAGCTTCAGACTCTGTTGTGCATTAAAGATACCGACCACAATGGCCTTGATTAAAAGTCATCACAAAATTTAGCCATCACAAATGAAAAATCAACCCAAAGCTATGTCTGATGTTAGTGACACTATTTTTTAATTTAAGGAAAAAATACGTATTAGTCTAACTGGCATAGTAATAATACTTCATATTTTAAATAAGAAAATGATTGTTACAGTATGTTTTAGATATATTTAATTGAGCACATACATTAGTCTCAAATATATTTATCAGTAGATGTTTGTTATTGCAATAATAAAGTTTTTACATTGTTTCTTCAATGAAGGAGTCAGAAAATCAATAGAAATTATACTTACTAAGATATTCTTTTATCCTGAACCTTTTCCACTGGAAGTATCAGACCTTTGGATCATGATTCTACCAGAAACTTTTCAAGAGTCACCGGGAATAAATGTAAAGAAACGTTGGAGGAACTTGAGATCCTCTTTCTAGGAAGAGATAAAGGAGATCTATCAATATTTGGGGAAAATGTCATGAGGTAAATTTACCTTACAACTTCTCCAAAGTCAATGTATATGGACTTTATTATCCCAACTCAATAAAGTACAAGGATACCAGGAATCTTCATTTGAACCATCCAATTCAAGAGAACTTAAGAAATCAGTCCATCTACTCAGTCACCCATGTAGCTTCTTAGATGTTCCTAAAAATGCATCATCCCAAGAGAATTAGAGAAGTTCTTTTTCAGAATTATGAACAACCTAAATTTTCCCAGATGACTAAGCTTTAGGGCCAGATAGATATCCTGTTAAAAATGGGGTTGGGGAAAATATTTCTCAAATGGGGAAATGAAAAGGAGGAGAAAGAAAGAGATTCATGCTCAAGTTTGAGTCTATAAAAGAAATAACAGGATTTATGTGTCTTTGGAATGACTAGATTATATATCTCTGTGGTTGCAAAAGGGAACAGCTCACTGTGATAGAATTATGATCCATGTTACAGGGAGCAGAGAGTATTTGGGTCAAATATTTTCCCACGAATGGTAATAAACTTATGAAGTAGTTGTCCATAAAGGGTCCTCTGAATGAGAGACATTAATGAGCTCAACAGACATCCATTCAGTGACTCAAGCAGTGACATTAAATGCTATTCCCACCACACGCAAAAACAAAAAAAATCAACTTTGATATTTATGGAAGTCTACACTCTGAATCCCAAGGTTTATTCTTTCTTTATACAAATGACAGCCTATCCCTGATTTGTCTCTGTAGCATCCTTTATGAAGCTGTCTATCTAAAAATTCCAACCCAAGCTTTCAAACAGGAAATAATTGAGGGAGGATGGATAAAGGAAAAAAATGGAAGAAAAAAAGAGTGGTTATGAGCCCTGGGTGGGTAGCTCAATTTGTTGGACAACAAATTCATATCTCTCTCTCTCTCTCTCTTTCTCTCTCTCTCTCTCTCTCTCAAATAAATTTTCTAAAAATTAAAAAAGGAGTGGTGATAACAATACTTGACATTGCTGAAAAGGTAGAAATGAATTGATTTAAAAAAAAATTTTCCTTATATATTTTTTTCAAAACTACAGAGTTTTTCAAAGGAAGCAAAATAAATAGACAAAAGAAAAAATTTGATAGAATTCTGGATTTAAGGAACTATTACTTGGTATCTGTTATCTCCACTCAAGGGAAATTACTTTTTCATCCACCAGTGGATATGTAGACACCAGAGTCCATAATCCTCAGCTTCCTATGCTGCTGTGAGGTATTTTGCTATTGTTGACTTTCCCTTGTTCCTTCAAAATGTGACTATAGTAATCGTTTTATTATGGATACATATATCATATTGTCATGTTGTACACCTTAAATATACACAATTTTCATTAAAAATTAATTTAAAAATTAAAAATTGCAAAATGCACACAGGCAACTGCCATCAGGTGGTAGAGCAATCTTTAAAAACAGATCCTCTCCAATAGTTTTGAACTTCAATATTTTCCTTACATTTATAAAAAAATTATGTTCAACTTATATCTCTCATTATTTTCATACTCTACTGGGTAAAGAAAAGTATTTATGAAAGGCAATTTCAGAGCCTTAATTTTTTTTCCTACACTTTGACTAAGAAAATTCAATTCCTAGAAATTTATACTGGGAAAATCATTGGTAAGCGACACAACTTATTTCAGTACTGTAATGTTCATTGAAGTATTGTGTGTGTGTTTAAAGCCCCAAACAAGAAACCAACTTAAAGACCCAAAATAAAAGAAATTAAATTGATTCTGGTACCTACGTATTTACAATGGCATACGTTAGAAGCAGCCATTACATTTTTTGGCCCTACTCGATTTTACTCAGTGGATAGAGCTTTGGCTTCAGACTGCAGGGTGCCAGGTTCAATTCCAGTCAAGGGTACATGTTCAGGTTGCAGATTCCATCCCCAGTGTGGGATGTGCACGAGGCAGCCAATCAATGATTCTCTCTCATCATTGATGTTTCTATCTCTATCTTCCTCTCTCTTCTTCTCTGAAATTAATAAAAAATATATTTAAAAAATTTTTAACACTACTTAGTGACATGAAAAAATGTAAATGATATAAGATTGAGTGGAAATATAATGTTATAAAACAACATGTATGATATTCAATGTGGCTAACTTTATTACAATAATTTGTGTGTGAAGAAAAACTGCAAAAAAGTACAATAAAGTATTAGTATTAGCTAAACAAAAATATTTTCTCCCAGTGGCATCCATAACACCAGTCTCTCTTTGTCTCCTAAAGTACACCATCCTTTACCTATTTCTTTGAAACAGATATTCCTAACTATTCTCTCCTCAAGCTTCTTGCTCTACATTTTCTCTGCCAGTGGACTCACCTAACTTCATGATTTCAGTTGCCTTCTTGTGTAGCTGAGCCTGAATCTTTGTGTTCTGCCTTAAATTCTTTTCTGAGTTCCAGATGCAAGTTTCTCTGTTCCCTGGACAACTACAATTCAGAATAATGTAGACAGCTCACAGCAAAGTTATTATTTTTCCTATAAATTCCACTTATCTCCTTATGTCCTCCATCATAGTTAAAGCATGATCCAAATGGAGCTTTTAGAATTTATGTCCTGGGCACATAAAAAGATGCTCAGCACCATCCATTAGTTATTAGGGAAATGCAAATTACCACCACAATAAGATAGCATTTCACACCAATTATAATGGCTATAATATATAAGGCAAGCAATAACAAGAGCCATTAAGATGGGGAGAAATAGTAACCCTCATAAACTGCTGGCATGGGGTCTGCACTTTGGAAAACAGTTTGGCAGTTTCTCAAAAAGTTGAATATAAAACTACCATTCAACGCAGCATTTTCCACTCTTAGGTATCTACCCAACAGAGTGAAATGAAAACACATGTCCACACAAATGTTCATGTCAGCATTAGTCATAATCACCAAAAAATGCACAACCCAAGCGATCAGCTGATGTTGAGGTATACAAAGCATGCAATGGAAAAGGATTCACTTAAAATAGAGAATGAGGGACTGCTATGTGCTACCACATGGATGAACTTTAAAAACATGCTAAATAAAAAAAAAAAAACAGAAAAAAGGGCCACATCTTGTATAATTCCATTTGTCTGAAATGTTCAAAAGAGGCAAATTTATAGAGACAGAAAGATTTGCGATTTTCTGGGGGTGAGAGTGGAAATGGGGATGCATTATAAATGGGCATGAGGGCTCTTTATGGAGGGGATGACAATATTCTGCCCTGGTTGATGGTGATAGTTGCACGACTAGGAAAAATTACCAAAAATCATTGCATTGTATAAATTGAAATTAGTGAATTATATGACATGCAAAGTGAATCTTAATAAAGTTGTGTGTGTTTTTAATCTGTCCTGGCTCCTCCCTCTCCCCAATTCCTTATATTGAAATCTTACTCTAATTTAAAAATTTTGCCTTGCGAGCTTTTTTTGTTTCCCCAAAATACCATTTCTTTTTATTTTTCTGTAACTAAAATTCTCCTCTTACCTGCCTGTCAAATTTTTAATCAACCTCTAAAGTCCAGATCAAAGTTATCTCTGTGTGAAATCTTTACTAATATCCCTTAGAAAAAAAGTTGATTATTTTCTTAAACTTTTTTTACAATTCCGTGGGCAGTTTAAACAACTTGATTTATATTACAGCTGGGAATGGGGAGGCAATCTAATTAGAGAATGATGGTATTTAGAGCCAGCAAAACTGGGTTCAGCTCCAAGGTGTGCCACTTTTTTTGATGTGTGACATTTGGTGGTTACTAAACTATCTGAACCTCAGTGTTCCAGCCTTAAATTGGGGTCTATAATATAAATTTCAAAAACCTCCTGTGAATAGTAAATGAAATAAAAGCAATTTGCCTCACATCTACCTAGAACATATTAACTTATTAAAAAGTTATTAAATGTCAATTACCTTACCCTTTCATCCCACTCCTACTCAACCTCTAGATAATGCACTTATTCATCTTTTATAAATCCAACTCCTACCAAAATGTCTGGCACTTGGTAAACAACCAATAAATACCTGCTACATTAAATTCTAGTTGTGAAAGTATTATTGCTATAATAATATCCTCCCTCTATTATTCCTCCCTGCCAATAACCATGATAAATATATAAATTCTTTTGCTACTCACCTAGATCATGTTATTGGAATTGCCCGTGCAAGAAGCAACTGGATTGCAAATCAACACCTGCAATTTCAAGCATCTGCTTTGAAGTTTTGAATTTTGATATCACTGTTTTCTCTGTCCGTAGACTACTAATCTGTAGAGTGCGCTTCTCTCAACCAGCATTCACATTGGTGTCTTGAGACACTTGGTTTTCAGGTTCTCTGGAGAATAATTGCCTCTATTGAAGTTTCTCTGCTTGGGCCCCTAAAGTAGATTTTTCATGCATTCATACGAGTATGTCTTGGGTTAAGCCAGGCCATCTCAAATGTGCCTGCCAAAGTTGGAGTCAATCTGTCCTACCAATTTTTTTATCTTGTACTTACATTAGAAATGTAATTGTACTTATTTTTCTTAAACTGCAAAGTACATTCTCTCTGTCTTTCAAAAATGCAGACAATTTTCCTTTAACCCATTGCTGAGTATGTGTAGCTTTGGGCATCTTAGATTCTCTTATCATACCAGAACAGCATCCGTGGGCGGCCTCAGTCCTTACAGCATTTCTCTGTTCCTCCTTATTAAGCGTCCCCTTTTCTTGACAATTTCACCTCTCCTACTTCCATGTCCTCTTTCTCTTAATTTGCATTAATTCCCTCTGGACATAAATTCAGACTATTCACATAATTACTTTAGAAGAAATTCCAAAAAGTAAACATCTAGGCAAGTTTTAAATCTACCTAGGCTGGTCTTTAACCAGCACCCATAACTCTGCTGCCTGGTGACTCTATACCGGACTCTCTAAGTGGCTTTTCAGGATGGGATAAACATCTACAGCTAGCATATATTCAGAGACAGGCCCAGAGATCAGGGGAAATAAAACACTCAGGTATTGAAACGTCAGTCTAATTCACATTTTTAAGTTCTTCATAAAATCTCTCTTTATCCCTCCTAAGAGGTGCATTTCTATCTGCTGAAATTAAGCCTTTGCCAGTTTATGAGGAGAATAATAGCAAAATGCAGAACTATTTTGACTCCCAAATGCAAAATATGGTTCTTTAATTTGTGGTTTCTTTTCTTTTTTTTAAATTGTAAATATTTTTTAATTTTATTTTTCAATTACAGTTGGCATACAATATTTTATTAGTCTCTGGTGTGCAGCATAGTCATTAGACATGTATATACCTTACAAAGTAATCATTTCAATAAGTCTAGTACTCATCTAGTACAAAGTAATCATTTCAATAAGTCTAGTACTCATCTACCACAATACATTGTTTATTATAATATTATTGACTATTTTCACTATGCTGTACGTTATATCCCCTTGACTATTTTTATAACTGGCAATTTGTGGTTCATTTTCTTTTTTTAAATACAGTATATTTTTATTGATTTCAGAGAGAAAGGGAGAAGGAGAGAGAGATAGAAACATCAATGATGAGAGGGAATCATTGATCAGCTGCCTCCTGCACGCTGCACACTGGGGATTGAGCCCGAAACCTGAGATTGTGCCCTTGACTGGAATCGAACCCGAACCCTTCAGTCCATAGGCCAACACTCTATGCACTGAGCCAAACCAGCTAGGGCTTGTGGTCCATTTTCTAATGTGAAGTAATAGTTGAAAATCTCTCAGCGAATTATCTTATTGTGAATAATTGCCAACCTTAAGATGGGAGCCACCTCTCTTTCAAATACCTCAACTCTAAATGTAGGTAGTGTAGTGGCTCTGTCTTACCTCCTTTGCATTCCCCAATACAGCTCATAGCTCAACCTCAAGGGTTGAGAGCTTACCACGTCCCTAGTAATAAAAGAACTAGTATTTGTCCTTATTTTCCATACTAACCTAATAAAGTGGTGCTTTTAATTATTCCCATTGTATTAATGAGGAACTTCAGGTTTAAAGGGATAACATGGTTGCTTTGAGTCATTACCATAAGAAGGGTCTGACCTGGGAATCTATGCTGCTGGCTTTGCTAACAATTCGCTGGATACACTTGCTTCCTGTCTGTGTAGCAAGCCTAGCACCATCATTTCCCACATGCCCACTTCCTGCTGGTGCCAAGCACTGCTCTACGCCTGTTGGATGTGTTTTAATCTGTTTCTCCCTTTACATTTTCACAGTTTAAGGCTTCATTACCTCTCACCTGGATTCATTGCCTCCTATTGAAATATTTTCTATGCCTGAAAGGCTAGGATCCTTTAATCTATCCTTCACACTTCCTTCACCAGATAAATATTTCTTAGGCAGTACCTGATCATAGCTCCATCTTACTCTGCAGCCTCTGTGGGGTCTCCATTAAGTCCCCTCCAAAATCTAGCCCTGCCCCCTCTTCCCGGTTATCTCTCTCCATATTCCTCCTGCACTGGAACAGACATCCTAAGGAATAGAGTCTTTGTCTCTTCTACTCACCATCATCTATGCACTACATAGAACAGAGCCTGGCACAGAGCAGAGGCTTAGATAAATGTTAGGTGAAAGAATAAAGAAATTGTATGCTTTAGCAAGATCATATTACTCATTGCATCCAAAATAAATAAATCATAGACTTTTTCCCAACCTGATTCCTTTGCTTAAAATACTTCCTGGTGGAGTCCTCCCTACCATCTCCACTTATGCAATTTAATTTCCATGAAAGTTTATTCATTATTTCAGTTACAACTCATAAGTCAATTATTCCAGCTTAAAAACAGCCTTGCCCTTAACTGCACTTCATTTATGATAACTCTGGTCTCACACATTATCTTTGTTTTGAATTATAGTGAATTCTCCCTCAATAATTTATGACAACAATTACTCAAAAACAGGGCAATGTCTTACTCAGTTTTGAATTTCCCATGATGTTGTGTATAAAATTAGCTTAAATAAATGCTTGTTGATTTTTAAATTGAATTGACTCTCAGAAGCCACTTCTGAACTCCTTCCTCATATTAGTAAATACTAATACACATGTAAACAACAACCATGGTAAAAGTAATAATGCATTAAACACTAAGTGCTTTGCCTGGATTTAACACCTCCAATAGCTCTATGAGGCAGATTTAATCATTATCCAATGGGGAAAGATGTGGGAACCCCTTACACGTCCAGCATGGCTCAGGGTTCGAGTTCTGGAGAAGGCCGCACACAAAATGAAGAGAGAGTAGAAGAGAATCAATTTGGAATAATGGGGGACCAGGCGTAGCATCTACCTCTAGTGGATATGACTGCCCACTGCTCTGGTCTTGTTCAAAGCTTTTATTAAGGCAATGGGGATAACAATCATATCCTTATCCTTAGGGCAGGAAATTACAACAATAAAGAGGCAACAAGAACTTACTTATCAGTAACAGGTGGAGGGCTGCTTTAACTATCAATGTCTCCATCTAAACGATGAATGAATAGCTCCACTATTCAGAGCAATTAAGGTTGACCAGCCTTCAGGCACATTTCTCTATTAGGGACAATGACCAGTTTCCCGCAGAAAGAGGCTAAGTTCTCCAAGTTCCCACATGTAGTGCAAGGAAAAATCCAAGTTTGGCTTTGCCTTTCAGGCTCTTCACCTTGAATACTAGTGCTTCCAGCATTTCAAATAACACATTTTTGAAAGAGCCAAATATAAACACATTTATGCATGTCACAGGCCTATATGTATGCAAACTTTTAGAAATAGATTGCATTTGCATTTATACTTTGTGGGTTCACAAATTTCTTGACAACTTTAAGAAAAATAACAGAATACAATGACATTTTTACAACAAAACATAAGTCAAATAAATCAAAAAAGGAAGAGTACATTTGAAAATAAGGACCTCTTACCCTTTGAGACAGCATGGAAGGACCTAGAGAGCATTATGCTAAACAAAAAAGGCCGGTCAGTGAAAGACTAGTATCACGCGACCTCACTCATATGTGGAATCTAATGAACAAAGCAAACATAAACAAAATAGATTCAAAGACATAGAAAAAGACATAGAAACATGGAACACACTTGATAAATCTCAGAGGGAAGGGAGGAAGGACAGTGCGAAGAGATTAACCGAAGAATTTATATGCATATATACATAGCCTATGGACACAGACAACAGGGCAGTGAAGACCTGGGGGAGGGAGGACGTGGAGAGAGTCAGTGGAGGAAACAGGGAACATCTGTAATACTTTCAGCAATAGTGAATTAAAGCCAAGTAAAAGGAAGAGTGCATTTGAGACATAGCTTGTGGAATACTAGTTGTCTTACTGTGGGAACCATGCCAGGTTCCTGGATAGTCAAGGCCAGTGGGAGCACAGAGGCTTGTTATCAATACACCAGAATGGCCCAAGGCTGCTCTGGGCATGTGCCTAAATGGGATGTTCAAGGACTCTGAGCCGAAAATCCTAATCAGGCCAAGATACCATGAGTGGACACAAGGACACACGGTACACTGTGCCCTTTTGTAGCCGATATGATTGATGTAACTATTGGCACAAAGCCTTCTTTGTCTAAATGGTATAAAAGTAGGTTCCTGACCAGTCTAGTTGGCTGAGGCGGGAGTGAGAAGAAGTCTGCAGGTGTATGGAGAGAGAGCAGCTAGGATGCAGTGTGTAAAGAAGTCTGCTAGAGAGAGCAGCTGGGCTGGAGAGCTCAGGTACAACCGCGATGTGAGACAGTGAGTCTAGGAGGCAGCATGTGGCTGCTCAGGTAAGAGCTGTGGGTACAGAGACGGATGCTGCTTTATGGGAAAGATATATGTTCACCAGCCAAGGTCCAGCTGCCTGCCTGTATGGACTTTGCTGTGAGGACTGTTCCTGCCTGATGGCTCTATGGCCACTGGTTTCTGCAATAAAGACTCATTCTTGTACACCCACAACCTCTCAAGGCTTCTCCATCTAACACCTGGCATCCTAGGAGGTCGAGCCCAAGGCAGGAGGGCTCGAACCCAACATTTGTTTCTAGTGAGCAGAGGATAAAGGACGAACTTGGACTAAGTTCCCCACAGTTAGTACAGTGGGCAGGGTAGGCAGGAGCCAGCCCTGGCTTAGTCGAATGAGAGAATTTAGAAGAATACATGAACTCACAGCCACTCAGAACAACTCAGAGCACCAGAGCTCGGGCAGGGCTCTGACACTTAGTAACGCAGAAACAGTTCCTTTCAGTGACAGGAGACTTAAAAGTGTGATAATGTTAATTTTCTAAAAATAAAGACCTGGTTTATTCTTCGAATCCTCCACTAGATGGCAGAAAATTGTTACTGTCCAAAGTAACATTCCTGGATTAATCCAGGTTCTCTAAGACTCAGATAGACAAAATTTACTTTCACCTCAACCTCTAGCAACGCTGACCTTTTCCTGCAAGCCATTTTAAAACAAATGACTATTTTTAAGCTGGGAAAGAAAAAGGTTTTCACAGGAAAAGATAGTAGCTATCAGTATGCTAATTATATGTTTGTGTTGCTCAGCTTTAACATAGTAGGAACAATTTTCTTGACAACTGTACAGATGTTGGGAGGAGGGTTGAGAGGCAAGAATGTTCCATTCAGATGTCAGATATTAGAGAACAGATTTCAGTCACTTTCAAGTCACAGTTCTCATCCCTGGCCGTACACTAGACCCACCTGGGGGCCCTCCCCCAAACCTCACTCTCTAATGATAGAATCTAGACACTGGCATTTCTTCAAGCCCACTCAGCAATAAAGTAAAATGATTAGACTGGGCTGCCTAGTTTTTTTCCAGGGCTAACATTCTAGTATTGAAGTCTAACACCTAATCTGTTACTATAAGCTTCATGAGAGAAAGAGCTAACTCTGCTCTACATCCTTTATGATTTAGTTAATCCACAGCCCTAGGGCAGAACTGGGGGAGGGTGAGACACAACTTGCCCAAGGCCACTCAGTAAGAAGGAAAGTTGAGACTCAATCCAGCAGTTTGATTCCAGAGTCTGAGCATATCACATGATGCCATAATTCCCTCATTAATAGTTGATTAATGAAAGAACTACATCCATCTCCCTGTTTACTTTTCTACCTATATCTAATTTTTTTTTCTGCACTAGCATAATGGTTTCTACATTGTTATTTAAGCCACTAGGGGCCCAGTGCACAAAATTCGTGCACTGGCGGAGGGGGGTTCCTCAGCCCAGCCTGCCCCCTCTCACATATTGGGAGCTCTCAGAGGGTGTCCTACTGACAGCTTAGGCCCGCTCCCTGATTCTTTAGGGAGCGGGCCTAAGCCACAGTCTGGCCTCCCTTTGTGGGAGGCGACCAGGCTAATCAGGGAAAGCCACCAGCCCCATCACCCCGCTGCTGCAGCCACTGCCAGTCACTGCAGCCACCAAGGTGTTTTCATCAACACAAACTCCAGTCTCTTCACCATGAAGAAATGACAACTTTCTTTAGGCATTTTCAAGATGTGTCTTTCATAGGATATGGCATTTCTTTCTTTTTTATCCTCACCTGAGGCTATGTTTCCATTGATTTTTAGAGAATGTGGAAGAGAAGGGAAAAACAGAGAGAAACATCAAAGTGAAAGGAACACTTTGATTGGTTGCCTCCTGCATATGCCCTGACCGGGATCCGGCCAGGGAGGAGCCTGCAACCTAGGTACATGCCCTTAATCATAACTGAACCCAGACCCTGCAGTCAGCAGGCTGAGGCATTATGCACTGAGCCAAACTGGCTAGGGCAGGATACGACATTTCTTAGCCTGCCAGCAGTGGACCTTCATTTTTTTCTCCAGGAGTGTGGTAGAAAAACCCCAGACCACCTTTAGGGATTCTTATTACCCAAGTTACTAAGAATATTACCAGTGGCATACAGGAAGCTTAGCCAATGAGCATTAAGAAAAGGTGTTTCCTCTGTAGTTCACTCTGATCACTGGTTCCACCCCTGCCCCTCCAATCCCAGCTCCACCCCTGTCCAGGACTGTAACCTCTGCCTGAGGCTGCAGGCCTGGGAACAGGACCCCAAAACCCCTCCAATCGCCAGCTACAAAAAGCCCAGGCCTCTGTGATCACTGGCTCTGATCCTGGCCCCTGCCATTGACGGCTCTGCCCTTACTCCACTGGCAGCCTCCAACCAAGGCTGCAGGCCTGGACAGGGGACCCTAGACCCCTGCTTTGCTGGCTCCACTGGTGTCCAGACCCTTGCGATCACAGGCTCCACCCCTGCCCCTTCGATCGCTGGCTCTGCAGAACCCAGGCCTCTGTGATCTTCGGCCTTGCACCTGCCCAGGCCTGAGCTTCTGGCCCAGGCCTTATGCCTGGGTAGGGCACCTTCATATCCCTCCAATCACCCACTCTGTCCCTGCCCCCTATGGTCACCAGCTCTGCCCTTGCCCATGACTGAGACCTCTGGCGAAGGCCTCTGGCCTGGGCAGGGGACCCTTAGCCCCCTCTGATTGCCTGTTCCGCTCCTTGGGCCCCCCCCCACCACCACCTCAACCACCTGCCTGGTTAACAGGCCTGACCAGTAGCAGGGCTGAGCAGGACTGGGCACTGCCATCTTGTGGCTAGGGGGAAGGCCATCTTGTGACTATGGGCGCCATCATCTTGTGGCCATGGGGGTGGCCATCTTTGTCGTGGAGTGATGCCTAATTTGCATCTTACTCTTTTATTAGGATTGCTGCCAGCTGGGTTAGAAAATTAGCATAGTGTATTCTGGGAACCGCTGTAGTGAAGGCCAATTCTTAAAAAAAAAAAAAAAAAAAAAAAAGTCAGTATCTTTGGGAGAGCTGTTTTTTTTTTTTTTTTTTCCTGGATGAAATTCTAATTGAATTCAGTAATTTTTCAAAAGAAGAGCATTTAAAATGCACTTATTAGAATTTTCAGGAAAACTAATGGAGCAAATCTTATAAGCATCCATTGGCATGGGTTAGACTCCAGGGCTCATGGAGACTGATAAAAACTGGATTCTGTCCATACTCTGTCTTCCCATTGTAGAACTTTGTTTTTTGGTTTGTTGTTTTTTTCCTGGAATCTGAATAAGTAGGTCTCCTGACCCAGCAGGAACAGCTTTAGAAACATAGGCAGATGCAGTATAGATTCTTCCACACACAAAAGATTACACTGAATTCCCTGGGGCTTCTCTCTGAAAAGTCAGTAATACTTTTTATCAGCATTGCTGGCTAAATAAAGACCTAGGGGGCGGAGCATAGTGTGAGCCTGAAGGACAGTGGCGATAAACTTCTGGACAATTTGTCTCTGGGGAGAGTAACCATGTTCACAAGAACTTAATGCCTCTAAGGGTGATCATTATAAACATATGCAAAAGTATAGTAAGCACTCACATACCCATCACCCAAATTCAACACTTATTAACTCCCAGCCAACCTTTTATCTATACCTCTACCTAATCCTGTCTCCTCACATCTGGATTATTTTGAAACAAATCCCAGACACCATAATACTTCATCTGTAAATATTTAGTATGAATCCCTAAAAGAAAAGGCTTTTTAAAAAAAATATGACTATTATGTAATATTTAAAGTAATTAAATTTTAAAGCCTGTTTTATCTAGATTTCATTCTTTATTAAATGCCCTGGCCCTGAGGAGAGTGGGTGAATATTGAGGAATTAAATTTTTATTTCCAGGAAGTAGTTTATCAGGCCAATTTTAACCCAGGAAAATATTAAGGAACTCAGTACTGCACCAAAGATTACCTTATTTTCCCCTAGCACTCTGTCCAGACTTCAGATATGTTTGGTTCTCCTCAAACAGTGATGATTTCCTTAGTAACCATTTACTTGAGACAAAATTGTTTTACTTTTTCTTGTTTTAATCGCCATTTTTTAAAATTGTATTTATTTTAAAATATATTTTTACTGATTTCAGAAAGGAAGGGAGAAGGAAGGATAGAAACATCAATGATGAGAGAGAGTCATTGACTGGCTGCTCCCACACAGGCCCCACTGAGATGGAGGCTGAGACCCAGACATGCACCCCAACTGGAAATCGAACTATGACATCTTGGTAAATAGGTTTCTGCTCAACCACTGAGCCACACCAGCTGGGCTCCATCACCATTTATTCCCCCTATACCCTATTCCACCTCCACCAACCCCCTAACCCCACAATCACCACACTGTTTTCTGTGTCCATGGGTTTTTTCTCTTCCTTTTTTCTTTTTTGCTCAATCCCTCCACCCACCCCAACACCCACACCCCTTACCAGAGCTGCCTGCTTGCTCTCTTTGTGTGTGCGTGTGTGTGTTAATTGTCTAAAGTTTTACATATGTCTCCTTTTTCCCCAATTGACCCCCTCCCCCCAGCCATTCCCACCCTGGGCAAGCCCCCACCACCCCAGTGTCTGTGTCCATTGATTTTGCTAATATGCATGCATACAAGTCCTTGGATTGGTCTCTAACACCCCTCCTGCCTCCTGCCATTTGTCTCTGGATCTAATGTTGTTTATCAAATTATGTTGATCAATACATCCTACATATGAGTGAGATCATGTGATATTTATTTTTCTCTGACTGGCTTATTTCACTTAGCATAATGCTCTCCAGTTCCATCCATGCTTTTGCAAATGGTAAAAGTTCCTTCTTTTTTATAGCAGCATAGTAATCTCTTCGTGCAACAGGCCTCTAGTTATAAATAATGCTGCAATGAACATAGGGATGTAATATTATTTTGAATTAGTATTTTGGGTTTCTTCAGATAAATTCCCAAAAATGTAGTCACTAGGTCATAAGGCAGTTCCATTTTTAATTTTTTTGCGGTAATGCCACACTGCCACTGTAGAAAGCAGTATGGAATTACCTAGAAAAAAATCATTTTTTTGTGTTAAATGTCAGTGGCATAAGTTGTGTGAAATACTGGGATATAGTGATTTAACAAACCACAGAAGTCTACTGAAAGTCCCCAAAACTGAGGATTGGGTGATAATTTTTAAACCATGGAGAGACTTCTATTACAACTGAACCATGCAGTGAAGAGGGGCTGACTTCACAAGAAGCTCTCTCAACAAGGAGATTGATCTCGACAATGGCCCTTTGGGCACAGACTTTCTCCCTCAAAGACAACATGGATGTGTCTTCTCAGACAGAACGTCTTATGTGCAATCACATGGTCCTCAAAATCCTAAGCATGGGTCACAGCAGGAAGTATTTCTCCATGGTATGTTCAAACTCCTTGAAGTCAATGAGAGAGAGTCTTTTTCTAAACCATCGTCCTGGCTCAGACTGGCAGCCACCCAACCCTTATCTGGGAGAGCAGTATAAATTCAGGCCTCATTAAGTGAAGAGGTGCAGGAAGGAAGTGAGACAATTTATAATTGAAGACCCTATCTTTGAGGTTCCCAAAGGGCCATAACCGTTATTCTGGAGTTAGAATGGAACTTAGCACTTACTATGCTCCGGTTCCCGGAGTGCACTCTCAGCAGAAATCCAAATGTGAGGAGAAGCGAAACAGAGTTAGCTACATGAAAGTGATATTTCTTTCAGCCTAAAATTAACTGAAAATTATGCACTGACATAATTCAGCAAGCACAGGGAAACGTTCTTCACAAACAGATATACAAAACACCTCTGATATTTTTCTTCAAAGACCTATTTCAAATCTATCAGTCTATCACCAAACTGATTTACAGTCAATTCTCCCTCCTCAGCTTTTTGTCTATGTTGGGAGCCCGGTTTTTTTAATCTTTGTTCTGCACTGTACTTTTCTTTCCAAGTATCAGCTTTTTCAGCCACAAGGCTGGAATATATGAGGCACAAAGAAAACACAGGACCCTCACCACCTTGTGTTTCTGGACCATAGATTCTTCTATGGTCTGCATGCCTTTTGTCCACCCTTCAGACTCTTCCTGTCTATTTGTTTGCTTACATATATAATGTCCAGGATTTTTATTTGTATTTAAGAGAGGAATAGGAAAAATTACATCTATATCTTCCTGGGAAGTGTACTTTAACTTCTCACTTAAATATCAAGAGATATTTGTACCAGTACATTAAGACTTTCTCGGTTTTACAGCTACATACTATTCTTTCACAAGTACCAGAATTCACTCAGCCCTAATTTTTGAACCTTTTAGCAATCATCTACAATCATTAGCAATTCTACAAGTAATACATTATACATGTGTTACTTTGCATGCATCCAACATATATCTGTTGGACAAGTTCCCTAAAAGTAGAATTATTAGGTTCCAAGGGTATATGCATTTGTAATTTTGTTAGTTATTGCACAACTACCCTCCATAGAAATGGTACCAATTTACACTTCAACCTGTTGAGTATGAGAGTACCTGTTTTCCACTACAATGTGTTTGTTATCAATTATTTGGCCCAGCTTTATAAGTGACAAAACTATGTCAAGTTGTTTTAATTTGCCTTTCCTTTATTTTGAAAGGAGTCTAGCATTGCTATAGTTTTTTTCAGCATCACTTGTATTTCCTTTTTTGTGAATTAATTGCTCATATTCTTTAAAGAGCAGTTTTATTAGTTAGCTGGGTTTTACATTATGTCTTTATAAATTAGGGCCAAAGTATGATTTAAATATATAAAAAACACATCTGTGATTTGTTTTGACAAATGTATTCACTCATGTAGCCAACAGCACAATCAGCATATTGGACATTACCAACACCCAGAGAGTCCCCTTGGGCCCATTTATAATCAATTTCTCCTTCTCAAATATCATCTATTTTTTTTTTTAAATGTTACCTAAGAATGACTAGCGAGTGTATTGTTTTGCTCACAGCCTGTCACTCTCCATTGGCTCCAGTGGGTCCCTAGGAGCTATCTTATTGTCTTACAGGAGGAGCTGTCAGATGACAGGAAACATGGCCCCCACATGTTTTATATCGCTCTAGGCATTTGCAAGTGTTTGTTGCCTATTATCAACCAACACTGGCTTCTATCTTAAAGTAGTCATCAATTGGTCATAAAAATGAGAAAATAACTGACTCACAGTTACCTGATGCTTTGTTCCTGACTAAACAATTGTGAGTAAATACTTATATTCTTGCAAAGAAAAAGGATGACAGCAATGGTACACAGGCAAAAGCCCTCTCATTAAAATGAGTGTGAGCAATGTGCCGGGATCTATCATCCTCACACGGAAGCCTGCTGGTGCAGAGCTGATGTGAAATCACTGATCCGCAGCCAGCTCTGCTGGGCTGAACAGGAAAGCCATTATGCACCCTCAGCCCAGAGTGACAGCTTTCGCTTACAGCAACTTGACTTACTTTTGTAGATTGCTTGTCTCCGTGTGGGAAGAATGAAAGCGTAGCATCTGGAGACAGATGGAGGTCATCTGAACTCATTTTCTATACACTACCATAGGCAGCCTACAGATATTGAACCTGCTGTACCAGTTATCCTGGTAAATAAATGGGAACCTACTGTAGAGTGCTGTGTTTGCGACACCATCATCATTTCTAAAAGATTCCTCTAAAATTAAAAGCAAACAAACAAGAACTATTCTCCATCAGAAAGATCCAACTATGATTAAAACTAGGTGCCCCTCACCACCACATTTAAGGTAAAGTTCTATATCAGTGTGGCATTCATTATCTAAAATAACAATTTGCAAATTGAAGTAAACCTCCTTCAAATAGAGAGTCAAGGCTAGTTTCTAAAATTATCACAGAACCAAATAAGGACTTAGAGTTCCTGGAGAAAATACTTCTCCAAGCAGCAGAATCCTTATTTGGGCAGCCTTCAAAGACTTTGATTCGTCACTATTGATTTTGTAGATATTTAATAATCAAATGCCATGTTTTGAGGATGTATTTTTTATTTCATTCAACTAAATTATAAGATTCTTGAATTGTATATCATGATGTTTTGATAAGATGAGAATTTCTTATCAAAACAGCCTCCCCTACATGAGGATATTTTCCTCATATCTTTTTGCTCCAAAGTGTCACACAATTTTTAAACTACTAGAAAGACTGGTCTCCCACTTGGAGCTTTAAATCCTATACAACAAATCTCAAGATGTAGGATAGTCATTTAGTTGAGACTTAAATTCCTCCTCTTCTAAAGAAACTAGTGTCTATGGCAAGGGATTGTAATTATTAAGCCTTTTTAAATGCTTTTGAAGTAAGTAGCACAATGCCTGAGCAATAATCAGAATTTATATGAAGAGCCGAAATCATAGTATTTTTGCCTAGAAGGACATGGCTGGCATTTAGTAATCATGAAGTCCACTTTTTACTGACCTTTTAATTCATTCTCTCTGAGTTATGTATGTAAATAAACGTTTCCTTACATGTCAAGCTACATATACATTGAAAACTTATTCAAAATAATTAAAAGATAATCATCTAATTCTTGTCCTCAGCTTTCACAGACATTTCTTTCCTGGAGTCCATCAGACGTTGAAGCAGAAAAGCATATTGGTTGTCCTAAGGGCACTGTTCCTCTGTGCAGTGCAGGCTATGAACAGGACTGTGGGAGCAGCGTTCAGTGTGGGAGCCACCTTTCAGGCGCTGCCCGCGTTTACTGCTGGTTCCAAGAAATTCCTGGGTCACATCCTGAGGTCAAATACTACATCTCAGTGTGTTTGTAATTCTTTTCACTGAAAGATTTAATTATTTGAGTTTTATTTCAATCCCCAAGACTCTTTAAACAAAGAGAGAGAGAGAGAGAGAGAGAGAGAGAGAGAGAGAGAGAGAGAGAGAGAGAGAAACTGCTACCTTTACAGACATATGAAATCACTCAATTACCTTCTTTTTGGAGACTTTAACACAGAAAACAGATTTCTGACTGTGAGGCACAGCACTTTCTTTTCTTCCTAGAGGTGGTATGCTAATAGGAAAAGCTATCAAAAAGAGCCATTTCTGTTTGGCATAGGGAATGATCCCTGGACATGTGATGTTTCTGTCTCAGTGTTCCCTTGCATATATCATTATTTATTTTAATAAAAAAATACAGAAAAGGCGTACATAGCAGGACAAAACACATTCCCTCATGGAGGCATGAAAACAGATCTTATGTAAGAAAGTGTCAAGAATAATAATTCATTATTATTTGAATTTACAATTTTTGGGTTTACAATTCCTACTTATCTGAGAAGTCAAAATAGAAAAATCAAAGGGGAACAGATCCTCAGAGACCTGCTTTTCCATATGTATTCTTTCGCCTCTATCTTATCTCTCTTTCTTTCTGAAACCTAAGTTATGTGTATGTATAAACATTGCCAAATCTCTCCCCTTTCCCCAGTCTCAAGCAAGCTTCTAAAACAGTGGCCCATACCCAGGGACCCAGTTTGCTTCCTCATGTTGCAGCCCCTCTGCCTTCTGGCCCTTTGGCTCCTGTGCTCCTTGAACTAAGGTTGGCATCAGTCCCTTAGGTGCCGAAGCCAACGGGCATGTCTAACAGCTGTGTTCTGCGTGAGCACGCTGGGTCGCTCCTCGAAACTGATACTTCCTTATAGTCCCAACTAGTTTTCCTCCCAAATTCCTGCTTTCTCATCCTTAATTTTTTTTGTAGCTGCCCATTTTCATAAATATTGGTGTTCCTCCTTTTTCCCCCTTTCCTCTTTCTCAATATATTAATCTTAGATGTAGAACCAATTAAGTCCCATTGCTTCAAATTCCTCCTGGACACCAATGACTCCTGTTTGCAGCCCAATTTCTCGCTTATGAACCTTTTTTATTGGACAAATTACTTAGAGCTGGTAGCTCAAACTCCGCATTCCAGAACAGAATGTAAGATCTTCCCACTCCCCGCTCTGACACTTGCCCTGATCTTCCTCTTCTCTGTGACTGCATCAACCTGGAGTGATCATCATAGCTTCCATTCCAGTCTGCATTGGGAAGATAGCTAAGTTCTCCATTATGCATATAATGTTCACTACAACTCTAAGAAGGAGGTGCTATTATTACGCCCATTTAATACATGGGGAATGGGAAGCACAGCATCATTACAGAACCTCACCAAGTCAAACATAGAGTAACAAACGTGGAAGGACCCCAGAGGCAGGGTCTTCGCCACGTGTGGCACTGCCTCTCCTCCATGTCTCACTCTCTCCTTGTGTATATAAGCCCTGCCTTCCCCAGCTCACCGGTTGGAGGCAGAGAATTAAACAAGCAATCACCATAAAATAAGCACTGAAGGCAGTGAAGAGGCAGAAATAACATTCATTTGAAGTTTTAGTCAGACTAATTCATTCTGCCAGGAACAGATGTCCTTATCTAGGATGCAGCTAGCATCATAATTGCCATCTCTCTGGAGGCTATCATAACATTTTCTTTTCTGTGAGATTCTTTTGGCTCAGTGGAGAAAATGATTCGCAGAATAAATGGGGAAATGGTCTTTTTATTTTACATTGGTAAGAATAAGGGATGCTTTGAATGACAAATATTGTTTTCATTGAAAGATTTAAAAGTATATCTTTAATTATTTGAGTTTTATTTCAATCCCCAAGACTCTTTAAACAGAGAGAGAGAGAGAGAGAGAGAGCACCTCTACACCCAGTTTTCACTCATTTATTTTCTCAAGAGCTCTACGATTTCACTCTCAAAATGGAGAAATGCTCAGAAGTAGCTCAGTTAAACAGGTACTGAGCACTCTTCAAACTGAACATAGATAGTTTACACAGGCACTCAATCTATCAAACATAATATAAAGTGGAAGAATGACCCAAACTCCTCATTTCTCAAGGTAATAAGCAATGTGATGGCATGATCCCTAACTGGCTTTTTACTAATGTATTAGATACATTTTAGTGTATTTTTAAAAAAGTATATTACTAATATTATTGAGTTGTAAAAAGAACTAATTATTTTACAGATTATGATCATATTTAAAAATGGATTTTCTTTTTCTCCTTTTCCTCACACCAGTATATCTATCCCAGAATCCAACATTTTGAAAGATAAAAAAAGAAAGATGACTGGACATCGAAAATGGAAATTAAATTAATAAGTATAGGAACTTTGCTTCAAGCCTCTGTTATTATTGTGAATTTCTGAAGAGATTACCTTAAACGTCACAAAACCTGGTTTCTTTGTTATTAGTTTTTCATTAAAATGTTTTTCTTTTACAAGAATGGTAGAAAATAACCTAACCAAAATTGGTCAAAAGGGTAGAAACTAATGCTGCAGTAGCTAAGATTTATTTTTTTTGAAATAAATCAAATATAACGCTTTAAGTTACTAAACAATATACTCTAATAAAAGAGTAATATTGAAATTAACAGTCTCTCTGAGACACCTAAGTCATGCCTACCAGACAAGCCATGCCCACCAGCCAATCAGAGCAGCTGTATGCAAATTAACTCAGCCAAGAGGGAGGCCGGCAGCCACGCAGGCGGGTGCGGCGCAGGCAGCAGGGCAGATGGGGCAGATGGCGGGCGTGGGGTGGGTGAGGTGGGACGGGTGGTGGGCTGTGGGGTGGGCAGGGAGGTCAGGGCAGGCAGGGTTGGTGGTGGGTGTGGGGTGGGCAGGGTGGGTGGTGTGGGGTGAGTTCCCACTGGGGGGCTTAGCCAGCCTGCAAACTGCTATCAGCCCCTCGCCCAGGCTGGCCAGGCATGCCAGCAGGTGAACATCCCCTGAGGAGTCCCAGACTGTGAGAGGGCACAGGCCAGGCTGAGGGACCCCCTGAGTGCACAAATTATTGTGCATGGGGCTCCTAGTAAGAAATATAACTGAAAATATTTCTTCACTCTGAAATAACTGAATAACTTAACATACTGAAATAAATATTCTATACTCCAATTGCTATAGTATTTTATACATTTTTCTCCCCAAATTTCAGACGCATTTCTGACCACTGAAATCTTTTCATACTGCTACTTGAACATTAATAAAAGACCTTTTATCCCAGTTCTTCCTTTTATCACCCTTCCTCTCATGTCGAATCTTTTGTTCCACATTCATGAGTCCTAAAGATGAGAGTTTCACTGCTTGTCAGGGTGCTAACAAGATCATCTAAAATAAACCTAGTGGGTCACACTTACAGATAAAATATGGCATCATGAATATGGATGGACAGGCACATTTGAAACCTTAGAATTTCACCAGTGCTACAGTCAAATCTTAAACCAAGAAAGAAATTTAGTATTTTGCTGCTTCTGTCTTTTAATAAGCTAAATACTCTTCAATTCTGCTATAGGAACATTTCTCATACATTTAAAAATGACAGCTGAAAATTCCCAATTCATGATAATCTGATTCATTACCATAAAACCCACCAACACTTTGCATCTGTACATTCTCATTCTCAGAATTGAAAGCTTCTCCTCCTCTTTAGCACATAACTGGTAAATCAGATAACTGAGAATGTGGCTCTGATTCATTATTGTTATAAGTGCCTCCTCTAATCCCAGAGGAAAGTAAGGACATCCTCTGAGATACTTTCATGGGTATGAAGTCGTAAAAGTACCAGACTGCAAAAATTTTCATTGCACAGATAAAGAAACCAAGAGTCAGAGATGTCATTACACTTGCCCAATAAAAAACAGATGGCTAACCATTAACAAAAACTGCGTTGATTTCATTAACCTTTCATTAGTTCCTTATTCCATCTTATTCCATGCGGGTATATTATCTCAAAACAGCAATTAGTTTTGGCTTGAATGCAGTGGACTAATATCAGTACTCTGTAATCCAGACATGCCAAAGACAAGAAAATAGGCCAGAAAACAAAAACCATTTTCCATTTCTGAAATTCCATACAGTGGGGATTGGCATACCTTGCTATTTTCAAGGTACAGTTTTTATACTAAGAAAAATGATTATAAAATGAATGGTTAAATCACGAATTCCTTTTTTTTATCTCTTTCCATGGAAATATTCAAGTTCTTTTTATGAATCACAATCTATGCTTTCTTTCAGTTAGAAACGGATTTACTCATTTCAGTTTAAAGCTGCTTATCTGTGCTTGCTATTGGTTCGCCTTATAAGCCTTTATCTTGTTGCCTCTCAGAGCCAAATCCACCTGTCTCTTCCCTACTTTATAATACTGGATCAGAACTCTGCAAACTACTTTTATTCTTTGCCAGCTAACTTCATGTTAGACTCTGCCAATCGCGGGTGTTGGAGGAGACGAGACTAGAGAAGAAGACTTGTTTTCCAGCAAGATCTGCCACATAACTTCAAGAAATTAAAGATTCTTTTAGAAATGCTGTGGAACTCTTTGGTCCTCAGTCTGTGACTTGATTTGAGCTGGTCATTTTCTTTATGCGAAACCTCAAGTGGACTCAGTAGAATCTGTCACACACCTGATTCCGTGTTGTTTACCATCACTGCCACCATCATTGTCCTTACATTGCTACTTTAACTTCAACATTAACTTTGAGTCAATGTTTTAACAACTGGTTTTGTAATTTATGTTCTGTAATAGTCAGAATCTGGTCAGGAGACAGAGATCACACCAGTAATCATCCGAACTGGAAAAACTTAATTTAAATGATTAACTAAAATTAAATACAAAATTTAATATCTGGTTACAAAAGTGGAGTTTGAAGCTTTGCCAACTTTCTTGTGTAAAAGTTATGGCACTGGAGGAGAAACAAGATGGTGGCATAGGGTAGACACCGTATATGCAGCTGTGAACAACTATTTCAGAAAAACCACGAAAAGAACACACGGACACCACTCGCACCCACAGGACGGCTGGCTGAGTGAAAATCCTACAACCAGAGAAGAGTCTGAGACTCAGAGCAGCAGCGGAAGCAAAGTACAGAGGTACGGAGGCGCGCG
>PVJC01022758.1:0-26990 GCA_004026665.1 Murina feae
GCTTGGCGGCTTCCCAGGTCCCTTCCGGGGATCAGGGAGCAGGAAAAGGCTGGCCTGACCACGAGGCGGGGTTTTCCCTGCTTTCTGGTGGCTGGAGGAAGATGGGCAGTAGGCAAGCTTGGGAGGCAGGCCGCCCGCAGCCCTGGTCACAGCTCAAAAAAGAGAACAACATGCAGGGGAGGGCAAGAGTCTGAGAGATTAATATAGAGGGGATGCCTGCTCCAAGCCTGGGGGCAGGTCCCCGGCAGGTAGACACACACAGGAGGACTGCTCTGAGCCTCAGATGCGGCTGGGGGCAGGTCCCCAGTGGCGAGACACACACACACACACACACAAGGCGCCTGGCAGACTGGGGCCATCATAGGACATCCACTGAGGGGTCCCAGACTGTCAGAGGGCACAGGCCGGGCTGAGGGACTCCCTCCACCCTGAGTGCACAAATTTTTGTGCACTGGGCTCCCAGTACTAGATAATAGACAACAATTATTAAAATCAGTGGTAAGTTTACTAAATACAAATTAAAATAAAAAGTTACTAAATGCCTGAATTCTAGATTTGAGTAGTAATTTCTACATGTGAAAGAACATGGAACATTGTAGCGTAATCACTAACTGTGCATGGGGTGACCCAGGGAAGATGACACAAAGCAGTGATGATGCTCCACAGGAGGGCAAATGCTATGAGCCAGAGCGCAGGTGTGCGGAAAGAGCAGCGAGAATAAGGCTAAGAGAAACGATTCCAACACCACCCTAGCATCTGTACTCCCTTAACACTGAAACAAAAAAATGCCTAAAATAGCATTTTATCTCAGAGGGAAAAAAAATTGTTTGGTTATGACTGCCTTTCTGCACTGCTTTGTAGAACCTAATTCACAGAGACACAGAGATGGTCCCTAAAATATGAAAAGTTTCCTTTGGGTTACAGTTTATTGCGTACTTCAGTGTGTATTTCCAGCCACATTTAGCTGATATTTACCTCATTCATCAATGCTATCAACCCTTAAGAGGGCAGGACCCCCAGCTGGTTTAGCTAAGTGGATAAAGTGTTGTCCTGCGACTAAAGGGTCCTTCCTGGGTTCGATTCCGGTCAAGGGCATGTGCCAAGGTTGCAGGTTTGATTCCCCAGTGTTGGGCATGCAGGAGGCAGCTGACCAATGATTCTCTCTCATCACTGATATTTCTATCGCTCTCTCCCTCTCCCAACTCAATAATAGTAAAAAAAAAAAAAAAAAAAAAAAGAGGCAGGACCAATTACAGAGATGAGAGCTGCGGTCAGAGTTAAGGTCACAGGCTCAAGATTGCCCACCCATGACAGACTCCTAATTGTTCTCTTGGTCTGTACCTAAATGATACTGTGGCAGGCTTTTACTTAAACTTGATTTTATACCTTCTGTAAAAATAAACATTTAGAGATGATGAAATACTGAAATGTGTATCTGAATGATGATGAGCTATTTTAGGGTAAAGCATCCATGTCATATTTTTTAAGCATATAAAATGGTACCATACTGGAAACTGTAAGTAACTTAAAGAGTTTATTAATAGCCACTGAAGTTCTACTGAAAACAAAATAAAGTTTTAAAATTAAAATTATTATATTTTCTTTTATACAATCCTAACCCATAAGCTACTTAAAGAATAGACATCCAATGTTCTAAGAAGTGATTATTTCTGGTTAGCATTTACCAATTTTTTTTCTTCTGCATTAAAAAAATTTCCTCAAATGAACATGATTCATTTTTATAAGGAAATAATATTCGAAAGAACGAATGCCACAAACATGTTAAAGGCCACCTGTAAGAGCATGTTCTGTCACCACTGTCTGTGCAGCAAATGTTTCCATCTGCTCCACAGAGACACTAAAATTTATGGACTCTTGATCGCGCTTCTCTGACGAGCCTAGGAATAAAACGCAGTTTTACAAGCATTTCTTCCAATTCCCGGTTGTTTTTCCCCAAAATATATTCCACAACTAAAAAAAAGCAAAGCAAAAAAATCCCATCTCTTTTGATTACTTTATGTACTTTATACATAACAAAAACCATCTGAAATCTGAGTCATTAGACCAGGATTTTTCATTGACATTTCCCCAAACTCTTCTAGAAGCAAAGGATACAGAGTAGGTAAACAAGGAGAAAAATACATTTAAAATCCTAAGATATGAGTTACACGGAGGTTTTTTATATTGGCCAAAGGTTTATAAAACTGAAAACTTAGAAACGGGTTCTATAAAGTGTTTGTTCTTCTGGACTAAATGTATGTGTTTTCCCTTCTTGGTGGTGCTGGCTCTAGACCACCATCCCAAGCTCATCTACGTAGTCTGCTCACGTACAAAAGCAACAGGTCCTGCAGACACAGGTACACTGTCGGGAAATGAGCACTTCTACCTGGCTGAAGCCTAGCAACCCAGCCTCAGGAATTTCTACTAGAAAGACTTGCAAGCAAGGAGGTTCATAAAGAGTCAAAGTATAGCTTTTCTTTTGTCTTGAGATGATGGTAAATCTTTAGAAGGACTTGTTTATCAGAAAAGCGTGGCTTCAATATAGATAGCATCTGGTTTTAAGTGACATTCTGGCTTTTTATCCAGTTTCCTGCTGAGCTGAATATGGCATAAAGAGATAAAGTGAATTGCCTATGTGATGTGCATACCTCCAACCTAGACAAAAAACCAAGCACCTCCCGATGTTTTATTGTCCTCAAAAGGAGCTAGTAAGGATCCTCTAATGTAGAGGGTTCTCGAGTGTGGGCCCCAGACTGGCAGCATCACCTGGAAGCTTTAGTAAAATGTAAATTTTGGGTCTAACCCCAGACCAATGGGGTCAAAAACTTCAAGAATGAAAATCAGCAAGCTCTCCAAGTGGTTCTGCTGGATGATCGAACTTGAGAACCACTGAGCAGTAGTAAGTTTCTGCCCAAATATAATTCCATTCATGGTTAAAAGGAATTACTATTTTTCCATAAGCAACGTTAGGAGTGATTTCAATGTAATGTTTCAAGTAAAACATTTCTGACACATTTCTGATATATTTAATTTAGAACTTAAAAAGTTTCCCCTCTTCAGAACGGTTACCCATATTTACATATTTGTCTTAGTTGCACTTGCAGCATAGAGAAAACAAAACAAAAAACTATGAGATGAAAACTGCACGGAACTCTCAAACAAACAAACCCAAAACAATTACACACAAAGTTGGGAAAGGAGAGAAAAGCAATGCCTCTACCATGTTTCATTAAATCTCAGGTGTTACTGAAATATATCAACTGATGTACTATTAAGAAAAAACAAAAAACAAAAACACATAAGACACCATTGATTGTAAAGCCAATCCCAATTTCAGTGTCATTAAACTAGAAAAAAGGTGAATCTTAGCATCAATGAACTGTAGCATATGGTGCTGTAAGGTAATGTACGTGAAGTCAAATGCACATGGAAAACAAGTCTTTTTTAAAAATATATTTTATTGTTTTTTTACAGAAAGGAAGGGAGAGGGATAGAGAGTTAGAAACATCTATGAGAAAGAAATATCGATCAGCTGCCTCCTGCACACCTCCTACTAGGGATGTGCCCTCAACCAAGGTACATGCCCTTGACCAGAATCAAACCTAGGACCTTTTGGTCCACAGGCCGACACTCTATCTACTGAGCCAAACCGGTCAGGGCCAGAAAACAAGTCTTTAATTATCACGAGCACACAGAGAAGGGCTACCTACCAAGCTTGGTGAACTTTTATTCTTCTAAGAATGGCACTACAAGGACTTTTAAAATGTGACAGGGAGGGGAATGACTAAAACTCATTAGACTTTTAAAGTGTTCAGACGCACTAGAGCTTTAATGAAAGTTGGGTTATTTCTTGAATACTAACCTTAGAATTACCAGTGCATTCTATCCTTGGTTTTCCTTGAGGCTTTAATCCAATTATCTAAGGCAAAAAAATTTTTTTTGGTTAATTAAAACATCACAAATGTATACCACAGGAACTACGATGCAAGGGTTGAGATTAATAGTAATTCTGTGTATTGAAACCCCATTACCCGTGCCTTTTATGCTAATTTCATTTTAGAGGTCTAGAATGGACTTTTCAATATAATAATCTTACCAACTGGGTATCTTATTACTCTACTAGGGCAAGTCAGGAAACACACCAGTTACCAAAGAACTGACCAAAGCACAATATTGCACTTGCTATCCTTAAGAAACAACCAGACACCTTTAAATTTCATTGTTTATATGAGCAAATAATGCAAATGGTAAGAACTGTACAGGCACAACATAGTCACTTTTCTTCATGAAAATATGTTAGGTCGCAATCCTCCCATTTCCATCATGGTTCCAGGGAGTCTGACCAGAGTGCACATCGATCTGTCCCACACAATGCACACACCGGGGATAATCCCATTTTAAGATTCTCAGCACCATTCAGTTCTATGGAGTGAGGCTACCTGCATGTCTGTAGTTGACATAACTAGATCTTGTATGAATGATAACAAATATTTATTCATCCACTTCGTGAGGATTTTGGTATTCTTAATTTATATGCATTTTATATGAGAATGCCTGTAAAATGTAAATATTTCTCGCAAAAGACATTGCATTACGCTTACTTTGTTAATCTGCATTCTTAACACAGACTTCCTGGAACACCTCAATCATTTACTGGTGTCTACTATGTGTTAGGCAGTGTTTCAGGATGACCTCTGGAGGGAGGGCTTGGGATGAACAGACGCTGTCACCACTGTCCTCTGGGGGGAGGGGAAGGATGGAGCTGGAGGATGTCAGTATGGGCGTGTTAGGATCTAGCTGGCTCTCCCTCCAGGGAAACTCCTTATTTAGCAGTGCTAACTTCAGAAGACATAAGCTGTACTTTCATTAGGGATGGTAGCAGTTTGCTTATTGGATGTGATATGTGAACTCATGACCTTGAGAGGACTATACCTATTTACAAACCTACCCTTTCTCTGAGTAAATGTCCAGGAATGACCTCACTTTTCAAGGGGAGACCTTGTGGGCCTCTCTACAGGGTAACTGTATTAGAGCACAATGCTGCAGAACGTTCAGAGAGCAGCAGAGTACGGAGGTTAGGGATCACTTCACAGCAGAAGGAACGCAGCTTCCTTTGCACCATGACAGAGAGTGTTATCACTTACATGGGAGAGAAAGTTAGCCTTTTAATTTGCCGATGGCTATACAATTCAGGCACCTCCTCTGCACAACATAGCAAAATACTACCAACTGGCTACAACTGAGCTCATCAGAATGCAGCTTTACTTGTATTTCTAATATTTAATTATATATTACAAAAATATGCTTTCCTACTAAATCTAAGTCAAAGCTTCATATATTCCCCATGGGATTTTAAACTGCTTTACAACAATGCAGTCAAAGATGATACTACATATTAACAAAGCCATGCTTTGGGCATGACACCCAGAGCACCCGCCCCTAGAAGCATTCATCTAAGTTGTTTTACTGCCTCAACTATGATTAACTTGTGAACCAATCTTGTTTGCCTCCTGTATTAATGTTTCCAAAGGTCCATCAATATCACTGTTAGCCCCTTACACAAGCTATCCCAAATGAGACATTTAAAAAATACTTGCCAGCTTCCTAATAAGGGTATTAGCAAAAACCAGCAACAGCAGCAAAATATGTACATACTCTGTTCATTTTCACAAGAATACAAGGCTGTCCTCGGGAGTAGCCGAAGTTAGGATCATTCTCCCCACTGCATGCTTCAAGTAAGTTAAGAGGAAACTGACATGCTTCATAAACTGGACCATTCTGTTCAATGATGGCTCCATTGGAGCAGACTTTGAGATTCTTCTGCGCTTCCGAAGCATATGCTACAAAGGAAACATGTATGTGTGCACATATCAGCCAACAAAAGATCTTAAACACATCTAGGAATATATGTCTTCCTCTGGACAACATTCTTGGGAAGAGAAAAACAGCAAGCCTGATTACTAGATAATTTTAGGGGAAGAATATTAAGTCTGTTCCTTTAACTGTTAAGAGCTATCTAGTGCTCTCAAGTTTATTACATTTCAACATTGATACAAGTTGGATTAAAGATCAGTATCTTTTGTCATCATGAGGTGGTCCCAGCCATGGCTACAGCATTATCTGAATGCCGCCTCTGCTCCTGGCCCAAGATGTAACAGTGAGGACCTAAAAAAGCACTGTAGCTGTGCTTACGGAGCTTACAGTGCGGTGGGGAAGACAGGTGTTAAGTATAAAATCATAACCGCAGGGTCTCAAGTAGACAGTGCTCTGCAGGCTATACTAACAGGACCTGCAACAGAGCTAATGTTAACTTAGAGAAAGGCGTTTTAGCAGAGATGGAGGTAACTGTTGACTCCAAAGTGGTAAAGGAGTAAAATGGCTACAACTTGGAGATGGGGAAGAAAGGAGAGGGAGAAATACAAACGGCTTGTCAAATGCTTGCTCTGCACTGTCACAGCATTAAGCAAAAATGGCGCAACAGTGAGCGAGCGAGCCTGCCGTGGTGCCAGCTCCCAGTGAGTGTGGTATTTTGGAAGATACTACTAAACAGGTTGTTTACGATGCAACAGTGCCCCAAACGAACGACTGGTGTGTGGACATAACTGAACTGGAGAATCTAGTCTTTATCCTGAAAGATCCCATGAAGTTCCAGCAAAGGGACACGAGGCCTTTCCAGCCCCCACCCTTTCAACCTGCAACCTTCCCAATTCTCTCTCCTCCACTGCTCTATTTTCCTCCACTACACTACCACCTCCCAATCCACCACAGGGCAAGAGTGCCACACAAAGACATTTTTCCTTTTGTTTATTGATGGAACCTAGAAGTGTGCTTGACACAGAAAAGGCATTCATAAAAGTATGTGCTGAATGAATAGAACTGCAGCTACAAAGGTGTAGCACAAAACTACTGTTTTTTTTATTACAGACCTTTCTTTACTATTGGATTTTTAAACCATGGTCATATCTCACAAAAGATAAGTATATAAATATAAAAGGAAAGACTTAGGAGGATAGCGAATGGACGATGTGGGATTCAAAGAGGATTTTGATTTAAAATAGGAGTTGAGAGCTTCTGCATGCTGACAGGAAAGATTGAGAGGCGAAATGTACAAAAGGGCTGTCAATAGCATATTTTTGAGACAGTGAGAGGGATGAGGTCCAAGGCCTGGCTGGTGGTACAGGTGACCTTAGGCGACAGAAAGGCAGCTCCCTCAGCAGAGCAGGAGGAACACCAGACAAAATGGCTACAACTGTCGGTCTGTTTTACTAATAATGGGGGAATTCCTACCTGAGCTTCAATTTTCTCTTGAAGCAGAAATATGTTATTCTACCATGTGCCACTTAATGATGGTGTCTGTTCTGAGAAGTGTAGCCTTAGGTGAGTTCATCACTGTGTAAACGTCACACAAACTTGGATGGTACAGTCTACTACACACCTAGGCTAGAGAGCATAGCCTATTGCTCTGTAGGGGAGAAAAAATGATTTGTCTAGGCCTTCTGGGTTCTCGGCTGAAACATCCCTATAATAAAAGACAGATGAGCCCTGTCTGGTTTGGCTCAGTGGATAGAGCGTAAGCCTGTGGACCGAAGGGTCCCAGGTTCAATTCCGGTCAAGGGCATGTACCTTAGTTGTGGGCAAATCCCCAGTAGGGGGCGTGCAGGAGGTGGCTGATCCATGTTTCTCTCTCATCAATGTTTCTAACTCTCTATGCCTCTCCCTCTCTGTAAAAAATCAATAAAATATACTTAAAAAAAAAGACAGATGAACAGGAGAAAAACAAACAAGTTTAAAAACATGTATCTCTCCTGCATACATGGGAAAGACCCACGAAAACTGAGCAACTTGTCAAAATGGCCTGAAGCTACCCCCTTAAAAGCCATCTTCAGCTGAAGACAAGATGCTGGGCTGGGGGTGTCAGCTAGGGGAGGTCGCCTGAAAAAGCACCGTAGACAAGGGTGAGGTTGTCGCGCAGTCAGCATCTGTCTTCCGCATCAATAAGAGTGTCCGGAGATAAGGTCGACCCCCTTACAAATGGGGATCATCTGTACAAATGTGAAGGTCTTTTACCAAGGGCCACTTCGAGTTGGTTTGCAGAGCTACTCCCATGGCTGCTGTTTCTCAAAATTAACCAGCCTAAAGTAACCCTATGCCAGAGACATTTTGGGGTAACAAATTCAGTTCCCCTATAGCTCCTAGGCTACAAATTTGCACAGCACATTGCTGTACTGAATACTATTGGCAACTGTAACACAACAGCATTTGTATAATGTGTTGCCCTACGGCCTTATGATGGCTACTGTGTTACTAGGCAACAGGAAATTTTCAGCTCCATTACAATCTTATGGGACCACTACGGTAAATGTAGTCATTGACTGAACCATTGTTATGAGTTCTAAGGGAAAAGGTAGCTAAGTAGAGGTTGTAAATAATTATTCAGAGAAATTCTATAGCCCTGCCACGTAGCAGAGCAAGTCGGAGAAGGTGACCAAGTATTCCAGCACTAATCAGGCCTGCTGAAAATCTTTAGCCCTGCCCTTGTGGCTCAGTGTGTTGAGTGTCGACCTATGAACCAGAAGGTCATGGTTTGATTCCTGGTCAGGGCACATGCCCAGGTTGTGGGCTTGATCTCTAGTAGGGGGGTGCAAAAGGCAGCTGATCAATAATTCTCTCCTTTATTGATGTTTCCATCCCTTTCTCCCTCTCTCTGAAATGAATAAAGACCTATTTAAAAAAAAAGAAAATATTCTGCAGCAGCACCTGGCTGCTCAGGGGGGGCAGGCTCTAAAGAAGGGCTTCATCCAGGAATCTTACGGCTTCTTCCATTTGCAATTTATGACCAATAGATTGAGAGGCAAGGGATTTTAGAGTAATGGCAGGAGTAAAAAACCATGGAACTAAGCTTGAAAAAAGGGAAATAGGGGGATTGGCTGGGATAAGAGGATTTGAAAGTCCCAATGAGGCAGAAGAATAGTGAGGGAAAGTAAAATAAGCAAACTAGAAGGACAGAGGTTGTGGTAGGAAAGCCTCCCAGTGATTTTGGCAATGGAGTCCCATATGCTTAAGCCTTAAAGAGTGGCTGTAAGTGTGCAGCCAAGGAAGAGGTGAGGCAATCAAGAAATTTGATGATTATTCTTGTGAATGTTAATACCATGAAATTAGGACAAGCAAACCATTAAGAAAAAAAATGGGCCAGGGAGGGAAAGATTTACAACTGGTTAACTCCAAAAAATTCAAAACTGATACTCAGATTTCTTCTTTCTTTCTTTCTTTCTTTTTTACGGTAAGCAACATTCCGAGTCCCCCACACAAACACAACACTGGATGCAAAAGATCCAAATACTTAGAGGCATTATTTTATATAATATAATATAGCTTTGCTCTACTACTCAAATACTTTCCATCTTAATGCAGATATAAATGTTATGTCTCAATGAACTTCTTATAGGATAAAAAAAAAATTAAAAGCAACCGCTTGTTTGGCTTAGACCCCTATGTCTTTCCATAAGTTAAGTTAGAATATTAGAATATCATGACTAATCATGAAATCTACTTACAAGTTCTTAGTTGACTGTTTGACAGACCAAAAAAAAAGCAAAATAAACTCCAAGAATGATTTTCTCAATGTAATCATGATTTTGTATTAGTTTCCATAATCTTTAACACTTCTAGCTCACTCTAGGAAAACACACTTACGCATTAGAAACTTCTTAAGGTCTTCAATATATCCCTTATAGGACTCTGGTTCAGACACACTAAATGAATATTCCAACGCTGTCACTGGTTTTGGAAAAACCATAAGTCCTATAAAGAGATAAAAAAGAAAGGGGTAAATTAACTGTAGTAAATTCCTTCTCTCTTTCCTCTTTCCCCTAAAAGGACAGATCTCAGTAAAGTACATGGAAATTTGTGTTCACAAGTAGGTTGAAACTATCAAGAACCTCCCACTTCTGTCTATGAAAATTTTTAGCAAATTAAATTAAACACTTTTGTCATTCAATTATAGCTGCATGGGAACATTCATAAAGAAAACTTACCTTATTCAGTAAAAGACGCCTATATCATTTTAATTCTATGGTTAAACTAGGGGCCCAGTGCACAAATATTTGTGCACTCGGGGGGGGGGGGGGGGAGGCCCTCGGCCTGGCCTTTGCCCTCTCGCAGTCTGGAACCCCTTAGGGGATGTCCACCAGCTGGCGTACCTGGCCAACCTGGGTGAGGGGCTGATGGCTGTTTGCAGGCTGGCCAAGCCCCCCAGTGGGAACCCTCACCCGATGGAGGTGTGGCCAGCCTGGGTGAGGGGCTGAGGGCTGTTTTCAGGCTGTCCACAGCTCCCATTGACCGTCCCAGTGAGGCTGGCTGGGGTTTATTTATCTTCTATAATTGAAACTTTGTTGCCTTGAGTGGAGGCCTAGGCAGGCAACAAAGCCTCCTGTTTGCTTCAGCTCTGTGGCTTCTGTAATTGAAACATTGTTGCCTTTAGCAGAGGCCTGGCCGGCCTAGGCAGACAGTTTCCTCCATTGCTGGTCCAACGGAAGCCTCCTGTTTGCTCTAGCTCCATGGCTGCCGGCCACCATCTTGGCTGGGTTAATTTGTATATAGCTGCTCTGATTGGTTGGTGGGTGTGGCTTAGGTGTAATGGAGTAAGGGTCAATTTGCATATTATTCTTTTATTAGATTAGATATTCTTCCTTTAATAATAAACACTGCTCTATAAAATGTTGTTTCTCATACTGAATATGGAGTAGAAACACCAACAATTTATCACGAGTCCATCCATGTGTATGAAACATGTTGCATGAGTTTATTAACAGAAAATGTAAGCATATTTGTCTGTAAACAATATAACCAGGCTTCTAACTTTAAGTTTTCCTCATTTAAAAAGCATTAGATCACAAGCCCTGTCCGTTGTTTCTGTGCACCTAGTTGACACACCTTTCAAATGCCTTTTTTACAGACCCCTCTAGAGGGTAACCATCCTCAAGAAAATAATTTTGTTAGTAATTTTGTTAACTATCCTGTAATCCAATCCCCAGAACCTTGCTTTCTCTCCCTTTCTTGTAACCTTCCTTACATTCCCTCCTTAAACTGCAAATTATCATTCTGGGGAGCATCTGAGATCTTGCTTCCCAGAAATCCCATCAGTCTGGGTTAAAATAAACTCTTACTAAAATTCTCTACAGGTTTGATGTTTCTTAGGTCAACAGTAGAAATAAAACCTCTGACCATCCAATGTAGGAGATGACTACCTGTGTATGTCAGATAGTTTGTTTTTCTTAAGGTTTATAACAGGAATAAGACATACTCTACTGTAAGTAAAACAGTAACAGAGTCAAGGCAGCTTGCATGTAACTACAAAAACACCTAACTTTTGTCCTGCCTGTTGTGGCTTCATGGTTAGAGCATCAGCCTGCAAAGTGAAGGGTCTCAGGTTCAATTCTCAGTCAAGGGAAGGCATGTAGCTGGGTTGTAGGTTGTTCCCTGACACCCAGTTGGGGCAAGTTCTGGAGGCAAACAATTGATGAATGTATGTGTGTGTGTGTATGTGTGTGTGTCTTTCTCTCCCTCCTTACCTCTCTTCTATGCTCTCTAAAAATCAACAGCAAAAATATCCTTGGGTGAAGATGAACAACAACAACAAAAAAAAAAAAAGAAAGAAAAGAAAAAAATTTAAAAACACCTACCTTTTAAGAAAACCCCAAAATAAAACATGCAGATTTCTTAATTTTAAAGTAAAACATGAAGATATCTATGCTATTTTAAAATTGCATTATTCTACATGACTAATTTCTAAGAGATTTTAAAAAAATAATTCAACTTACAAAAACTCTGTATGAACATCTAAAACTGAATTTCTGATACCAGCTACTTCTGAGACTGCCTAGCAATGCTCTCAGAATCCTAGTTTCTGCTACCTAACCCATTTGAAATTCTTAAAGAATCCACAGCAGGAGTGGAGTACAGCTGTGTTTTTGACGTAGTAAACTCCAAATAAAGATCTTAGCGACCCCAAACCAAGAACAATAGAATGTGAGGTCTAAAATAACTCTTCTCTCTTTCCAATTTACACCACTGGGATATCAGTGTGTGTATGTCTATAAGGGTGTGGCTAGGCAGTATGTGGTAGCAAACATGCATACCAATTTGAAACTAGCATTTTTCTGGGTACAAACACATTGAAATGATGGTCATGGTTTAAAAAAAAAAAAAAAACACAACAGAAAAACCCCACACAATTTAGAAAATACAAGTAGAAGAAAAAAAAAATTGCCCATAAATCCCTTTATGAAGAGAGAATCATGTTTAGCTAACTAACGGACATCCACCTCATATTATACATACATATGATGTGCATGCATATACATTTATTTATTTACTTGAAGTAATGATAAATTAAGTACCATAATACACTTGGTAAGTAGTTTTAAGAAACTCAGTTTAAAACTGTCTACTTAACTATATTAAACATATTTTACTGTTTATATTATTCATGCAATTATAAACAGTTTAATATTTCTGAAATAGATCAGATTGTATTCAATGGTAATTAACTTTAGCTAAAAATAATAATTATTATCTTAGAATTAGTCTAGGTTGAAAGAAAACAGTTACAATGAGAGATGAGAGAAAATTTTAGCATGGAGCTCGTCTGATACTCAGTCAAATAAACTGAAAGGGTTAAGAGTTTTTTATGATGTTTTAACGAATACCAGCTGCAAACAAAGGAAAAGCCATTATTAGAATGAATTGAAGAAAAAACAGTTGGGGAAATTGGTTCTGTTTGGCTGCTGACATGGCTCAGAATGCATGCAGTGAGAGAGGACCTAGATCTGGGCTCCTGTCTTGGCACTACTAACATGCTAACTGGGTAATTCTTTGTTGTGGTGGGTGGTCCTGTGCATTGTAAGATGTTTATTTAGCAACATGCCTGGCCTCTACTCACAGTGGCACCACTCTGGTGTGACAAACAAAAATGTCTTCATACACTGCCGATTGGCCCCTGTAGGGCAAATGCCTGCTGGAAGAGAACCACTGCTCCAGACAGAAACCTCTGGCTAGATCCCCACGTTCCTGGGCCTGCCTGCCATCCAGATCCCACTCCTCCATTAGAATCTTCCACCTCTACTGTCTCCATGAGTTGTTCACAGTTTAGGGAAGATACATGGGGATTCTGGCACATTAGTATTTTCTATAAAAATTGCCAGCTCCTTGAAGACAAGGGCCATATCCAAGAAAGGCAGAACAAGAGCCGGCATTCAAAGACTCTTTCACAGCCTTAGTCAGGTAGCTCAGTTGGTTAGAGTGCTGTTCCGACACACCAAAGTTGCAGATTGGATCCCTGGTCAGCGCACATACAAGAATCAACCAAAGCCTTGTCCTGGCCAGTGTGGCTCCATTGTCTGGGCAACATCCCTTGCACTAAAAGGTTGCTGGTTGCAACATCCTGGTCAGGCACAGGCCTAGGTTACAGACTAGATGGCTGGTGGGCGGTAGGCAGGAGGCAGCAGATCAATGTTTCTCTCTCTGTCCCTCTCCTTTCCTCTCTCTCAAAGAATCAATTTAAAAATCTTAAAAAAAAAAAAAGGATGCCCAGCCAGCTTGAGTGTCGACCCATAAACCAGGACTGGGTCCGACCCCCAGTCAGGACATATCTCCAGTGTGGAGCGGGAAGGAGGCAGCCAATTAATTATCCTCTCATTATTGGTGTTTCTATCTCTTTCTCCCTCTCCCTTCCTCTCTGAAATCAATAAAATTTATATTTTTAAAAAGGATAAACCAATGAATGCATAAATAAGAGGAACAATAAATCATTCTTTCTCCCTTGCTTCTCTAAAATCTATCAATAAAAAAAAAAGGGAAAGAAAAAGAGGGTTTAAAAATAACCAAAAAACAGGAAGACAACATGATTTAAATAATGTCTCAGTTAACATTTTTTCTGTACTAAAGTATCCTGGAGTTTTTTTCCTCCTTGATATTATTAATAAAGTAGAATCATTTTGTTCTCTATTGATGTATCATTATTTAATAGCAGAGCCCCGGTGCACAAAATTCACGCAGAGAGTGGGGCTGGGGAGTGGGGATGGTGTCCCTCAGACCAACCTGCACCCTTTCCAATCAGGTGGGATCGGGCCTAAATGGGCAGTCAGATATCCCTTTCACAATCCAGGATTGCTGGCTCCCAACCTCCCGCCTGCCGATTGCCCTGCCTGCCAATTGCCCCTAACCACTCCCTGCCAGTCTGATCAACGCCTAACTGCTCCTGTACTGGCCTAATTGCCCCTAACTGCCCTCCCCCTGCAAGGATGGTCCCCCTCCAACTGTCCTCCTCTGCCAGCCTGGGTCCCTCTCCAACTGTCCTCCTCTGCCAGCCTGGTCCCCCTCAACTGCCCTCCCCTGCAGGCCTGGGTCCCTCCCAACTTCCCTCCCTTGCTGGCCATCTTGTGGCAGCCATCTTTGACCACAGGGGGGAAGCCATCTTGTGATGGTCTATGTGCTTATTACTCTTTCATTAGATAGGATTTACTACTTCCATACTAAGCAACTAAAACCATGAAGCATGTATTATATAAGACCATGGCTCTGACCTGAGTTAGAGCCAAATAGCTAATCTAATAAAAGAGCAATATGCAAATTAGGTATCACTCTGCTACACATAAGCCAAGCCCGCCAGCCAATCAGAGCAACTATATGCAAATTAACCCAACCAAGATGGCAGCTGGCAGCCACGGAGCTAGAGCAAACAGGAGGATTGCTTGCCCCGGCTATGGAGGAAGCTAAACTTCCCACCTGCCTATGCCAGCTGTGGCCTCCGCTCAAGGCAACAAAGTTTCAATTATAGAAGATAAATAAATCCCAGATACCTGCTTCCAGCCAGCCTCGCTGGGGGCTATGCCCAGCCTGCAAACAGCCATCAGCCCCTCACCCAGGCTGGCCAGGCACCCTGGGGGGGGGGGCACCCACTCTGAGGGGGCTGTGGCTAGCCTGAAAAGAGCCAGTAGCCTGTCACCCAGGATGGCCCCACCCTCATTGGGTGGGGGTCCCTGCTGGAGGCTTGGCCAGCCTGCAAACAGCCGTCAGCCACTCACCCAGGCTGGCCAGGCACCCCAGCAGGGACCTCACCCTGATCTGGGACACCCTTCAGGGCAAACCAGCCACCCCCCACCCATGCACCAGGCCTCTATCCTATATAATAAAAGGGTAATATGCAAATTGACCCTATCAGCAGAACCACTGGTAATGACTGGTCACTATGACACACACTGACCACCAGAGGGCAGACACACAATGCAGGAGCTGCCCCTGGTGGTCAGTGCACTCCCACAGGGGGAGCTCTGCTCAGCCACAAGCCAGGCTGCCAGTACAGCGGTGGTGGTGGGAGTGTCTCCTGCCTCCTCAGCAGCACTAAGGATATCCGACTACAGCTTAGGCCTGCTCTCCGCTGGCAAGTGGACATCCCTCGAGGGCTCCTGGGCTGCCAGAGGGATGTCTGACTGCCAGATTAGGCCTGATCTCCTGGGGAGTGGGTGTAAGCCAGCAGGTGGACATCCCTCAAGGGGTCCCAGATTGCAAGAGAGCACAGGCCGGGCTGAGGGACCCCCCCAAATGCACAAATTTTTGTGTACTGGGCCTCTAGTATACTTTGTAAGTAAATTAACTCAGGACGAAGTGGAACTGCCACACGTATTCATAAAGGCCATTCATACCTATAAATTACATTAGTTAAGTTTGGCTTCACTATAATTCTCAATATTTATTTCTGCTTACTTCTGGCAAAGGATGCAAAATTAATCAGCCTAGGTCTTTGCATCAGTATGTAAATATTAAAGGTCTTTGTATCAATATGTAAATATTATACAACAAACAAAAATCAAAACGTTCTCATTACCTAAGGCCAAGGTTAAACTATCTTATCTGCTATGTAAAACATTTGATAGAGATAAAAGCCACAACAAGTGCAAGTTCATTACCTGGACTAGAAATCTGGTCTCGATATTTTGGAATTTCATCATTCAGAGTCTGAAGCATAACCCACATTGTGAATGTGAAGAGTGCAGCCAGGAACCCATAAAAGACTAGGTAGAAGAGCAAGATCAAACCTGTAAAAGGAAATAAAACATGAAATTTTGGAGATACACACATAATTGTGTGGGCATGTGTCCAGATTAAAAAAACCAAGCCAACCATGGCAAGGCCAGGATTCCAAGCTTGCCATGCACACAGCCAAATGTCTTCATATTCAGAATATGAATTTGCTCAAGAAAGAAGTATTTCAGCAGGTAGCACCCACCCATCCTGTCACCCCCTCCTCTCCACTAATACATCCAAACACAAGTAGCTTCTACAGAGCATTCTCTAGTTCAAGGTCAGAGCTTTAAATTCCAGCACAAAGGGGAATGTTTCCCAAATCGGAGCTTGATGCCCTCCAGAACGATAAAAGATGATTTCAGTCGGGGCAAACCCAATCTGTACATGTTCCTTTAAGTGGCAAACAGGAAAGAATTAGTACATCAACCCATATTTCACACAATAATTATCTGCATAAATTTAAGTACTGAAAGTGACTTAAAAGAATAGCCAGGAAATGTGTAGGAAGGCAAATCACAAAGATAGTATCTCAATGAATAAAGTTTAGGAAATACTGGTTGATGGAAGGCTCATGCAAAACTGAAGAGGACCAGGCCAGGAACAAGCACCCAACCAATGGGACGTCACTACTCTACTGCTGAGCACAAAGCAAAGGACAGCAGATGCAAGTCTCCTCATTAAGGGCTTAATCTTTTCCTTCACAGTCTGGAAACACTATGATCAATCTATCCTAAACCAGTGATTTGTTTTGAGAACATCTATAAAGAATTATTTCTCTCAAACGTCTATATTTGAAGTTCTAACATCAGATGTGGTCACTATCAGAATTACATATTATAATATTAAAGTCACACATTTATACTTAAATATTTAAAAATTGATCAAAGAATACTGATCAAACCCTCAGGTATAGCAATAGTGAAGAACACTTAATTCCTCACAGCTGATTAACAACAGCTTTATTTCCCACTCTTAATAACCTACTTTTTTGTTTTCTCACTCTACTATACCAGAGGGGCTACAGCAGGGGTTCCTAACCTGGAATCTATGGACTTCCTCACCCCCACTCTCCAGCAAGGATTAACTTCAGTGCTTTTGAAGTCTTCTGTAATAATATAATTCTACATACACTTACCCACCCCCTACCCAGCAGCTCTTAACATTCTTCTGATTCTCAAAAGACTCCATGACCTCAAAGTAGATTGTGGCGAAAGCTAGGTAACTTTATTTCTGCAGGCCAGGAAACTGTCTCCCTTTCCCTCCCTTTTCAAGTAATGGGAAATAGTTAACACACTTTCATTTTAATTTAGATTAGCATTCCCCCATCCCACCCTGCCCCAATTACCAGGAGGCCAAAATAGGGAGCGAGAGGACAGAAGGAAGAAAGAAGAGCATGTCACCTTCAGACAGCATCACTTCCCTACCACATGCAGCGATCCTGTTGCAGAAAAAAAAAAGGGGAAGACAAATCTCAATGAAGTGATCAGTGAAGTATAGAAGGAAAAGAAACACATGCAAAGTCCAAAAGCTAGTTTAAGAAATATAGAAAAGAAGTGAGTCTTTCAGATCTAGACGTTTGGAGCTACTGATAAAATCCTCCACATTGCAGACCAGAGTGGACAAATACATAAATTTAATTAGTGTGGGCTGTGCTCCAATAAAATCTCATACAAAAACAGACTGAGTATATAATAGTTTGTCAACTAATGCAGTCGATATTAAACTGGAGAAGTTTCAAACGAAAGTGCTGAGTTTAATTATTTAGCACTGTTTTTAAGTCATCTCAAATATTTTTTTTTTATTGTACCATTTTCAAAACTTGATTTTAAACTTCCAGGAAAAATACTGTAAATAAAATTTATAAACAAGGTTACAACACAAAATAGACAACAGACACTGGTAAGGTGTATCCAAATATGGTTTCTAAAGAACCATTACACAATGAAAAATGTGTCCAAACTTCCTATAAAGAGTTAGGTTCATAACACACACAAATTAATAGCCATGTCCCAAGTCTGATGCCATATACTTGTGCATTAAGTGAAGTTTGAATGCAGGGAGTGTACAAACAAGTAAATGAGTCTTTTCCAGCACTGACGCAAGTGATCCTACTAGATTAAAAAAAAAAAAAAATCCTTTTGCCAAGAGACCCAAATTTAACATTTAAAAAGTAAAACTAATCTGACTTATAAATCTCATACATGAAAGGGCAGCAACACTTCACCTCCTCTCCCCTACCAAGAAAAACAGAAAATAAAAACAGAAATTATAAATTGCCACTCTTACAGAGGTAAACGTGTAGTTACACACTCAGATGCAGTATGGAGACGAAGCTGGGGTGTCCTAGGTGAGTAACGGGCAGACTCTTAGTGGGCCCCTAGGGAGGTGGGTGCCCAGAGGGACCAGTACCTTGTTACTGAAAGGGAGCTCTGACCTCCAAGGGAGAGAAGAGGAGGGAGTGGGAGATCTGAGTTCAATGATGAGTGATTTAGTCATACCTACCTAGGGAAACCCCAGGAACAACTCTGGACTGAAGCTTAGTGGAGCTTCCAGGTTGGGGAACACATAAAGGGCGGTAGGGGGAGAGAGGGTCTGAAGGCTTCATCAAGAAAGGCATGCATGTACACAGGCACGCTTCCTAGTGAGATGCTGTGATCTGACTCCCTACTCCTGCAAACTTCCTAGTTACCTGAGAGTGCCTAGACACCAGAAAGACAGTGCCTCTCCACAGAGAATTCTGATAACTAGAAACTACTTCCCCCTGGCAAGTATTTAGAGCAGGGGCAAGTGTAACTTAAAAAAAAAAAATCAATTACATGGACAAGTTTAAAATCCATTCATGTTTAATTTTTAAAATAACTTTTTGTTGAGGTGTAATTCATGTTCTATTTGCCTATGAGTGGAATTGCCAGGTAACTATGTGCAGCCTTTTGAGTAAGTGCCAGACTGTTTTCCAAAGCAGCTGAACCATTTTACATTCCCACCAGCAGGGTTCCAATTTCTCCATAACCTCACCAACACTTCTTACTGTCTGTTTATACAGCTATCCTAGTGGGTGTGATCTGCGTTTTTCCAATAGCAGATCATACGGAGTATCTTTTCATGATTTTATTAGCTATTTCTATCTTCTCTGAATAATCGTCCATTCAGACCTTTGGCCCATTTTTAATTTGGGTTATTTGTTTGCTTACTTGAGTTATAAGTTTTCTTTACATATTATAGATACAGGCCTCTTATTAGATACTAGGAGCCTGGTGCACAATATATTGTGCACTTGGAGGTTCCTCAGCCTGGCCTGTACCCGCCCACCCACACATCGGCCCCACCCACCCACACACCCCACTCGCCCACCTCACACCACCCATCACTGGCACATTGGCTCCACCCACCCACACACACCACACACCACCCCTCCATCCTGCCCCATCCACCCACACACACCACTGCCACCCACACACACCCCAGGCCGGTCACCTGACCCATACGTCCTGCTCACCCTGACACCTGCACTGCACCCACCTTTGGGGATGCCAGCCTCCATCTTGGCTGGGTTAATTTGCATACAGCCACTCTGATTGGCTGGTGGGCATGGCTTATGTGTCCTGTAGAAACGGTCAATTTCAATATTATGCTTTTATTAGATAGGATGTACAATTATTTTCTTCCTTTCTGTGGGTTGTCTTTTCACTTTCATGACAACGTCCATTAAAGTTCAATTATCCACTTATTCTTTGGTTGCTTATGCTTTTGGTGTAACATAAAAGACACCATTGCCTAATTCAAAGTCATGAAGACTTGCATCTATATTTTCTTAAAAGGAATGAGCATGACCCTAACCGGTTTGGCTTAGTAGATAGAGAGCGCCAGCCTTTGGACTAAAGGGTTCCTGGTTCAATTCTGGTCAACAGCTCATGCTAGGGTTGTGGGCTCAATCCCCAGTAGGGGGTGTGCAGGGGGCAGCCCATCAATGATTCTTTCTCATTATTGATGTTTCTATCTTTCCTCTCTTCCTCTCTGAAATCAATAATATAAAACACACACACACACACACACACACACACAACAGAAAAACTAATGAGCATGTATTATTTTTATAATAATATATATACACACATGCACTCAAATTTTATATATTTACTAAAGTAAAATGGTGGCATAAAAAGATTAAACAAGATTAAATATCCTGCACAAGAGTAACCTACCAGTAAGAGAAGCACCCAGACCACTGGCTCTCTATGTGGTATCTTACTTGGCCTGCTCTCCCTGGAATCCTCAAGTTGTTACCTTTTGTAATAAAAACTCCTATTCTCTGAAAAATATATCATTCAAGCAATCTGTGTTACTCTGTGATAGAGACTTGCATAGAATAAAATTATCTCTTCCCTTCAAGTGTTCAGCTATTGTGATAGACATGTAAACCAAGAATTACAGATATCAAGTGTTAGGGAGTAAAAAACCTCAGAAACAATTAATTGTCTATAGTAGGGAGAGGAAGAAAAGGGAGTCCATCAGGGAAAGCTACCCAGGAATAAGCGTGTTGGCTAACCAAAGATGGAGAACAGGAGCTCTACACCTAATACAAAATTGAATGTAAACTGTAATTTTAAAATTTTAATTAAATTCAATAAATGGAAAGCAATTATATGATTAAAAAATAAATAAAGAAGAACAGAGGAGCCCTGACCAGTTTGGCTCAGTGGATAGAGTGTTGGCCTGTGGACTGAAGGGTCCTAGGTTCAATATTCCGGTCAAGGGCATGTATCTTGGTTGCGGGCACATCCCTAGTGGGACGTGTGCAGGAGGGAGTTGAGCTATGTTTCTCTCTCATTGATTTTCTAACTCTCTATCCCTCTCCCTTCCTCTCTGTAAAAAATCAATAATAATAATTTAAAAAGAACAGAGGAAGCTCTGTATCAAAAGCTACATGACCAGATGACTCCACAGCAGGAGAAGCCAGGTGAGTAAACTGTGCTCCTTCCTCCAAACACACATGCTCTCTCTGGTGCCAAGCAACTAGGAATAGCAGCAGCAACATCTACTCTGAAGTGGGAGCAGGGAAACAATGGTCTCGGGCTTAAAACGTGAGCCATGTCCTGGAGCAAGCATGTCAAACTCTCAGCCCACAATGTAACGTATGTAAGAAACGTTTTAATAAAAATGACATAACTTCGTTTTTACAATATCCTGTTATATGTAATTATTAATAACCAACTACAACGTTTGCTAATGACTGAGTACTATAATTGTGTTGGCATTCATTTCTCTTATGCGCCTTACACGCAGGTGCACCATTTCTCTCTGCTAACACTAGCAGTGAATATTTTAGCAGCTGATTGGCACGTCATTAGTCTTGGACTGACTTGTTTGGTGTGCAAAACAGGAAGTGTTTCACTTTTGGAGAATAAGAAAAATAGGTTTATTCATGTTACAGTTATTAATTTGTGCAGTGCAGTGCAGTTATTCAGTGTCTGGTAAGTTAATGTTGAAGAAAAAAATATTAATTTTTTAAACATATTTTTATTGATTTCAGAGAGGAAGGAAGAGGGAGAGAGAAACATCAATGATGAGAGAGAATCATTGGTTGGCTACCTCCTGCATGTCCCACACTGGAGATCCAGCCTGCAACCTGCGTATGTGCCCTTGGCTGGAATTGAACCTGGGATCCTTCAGTCCGTAGGCTGACACTCTAGCCACTGAGCCAAATAGGCTAGGGCAAGAAAATATATTAATTTTTATTAAAGTGTTCTATTATTTTATGTTAATAAAATGTTCATTTATTTCAGTTATTTGTATTTAGCATGTCTATAAAAATAAACCTACGTTTCTATAAAAATTGAAGCTTTTGCTTTTTTTGTGGCCCACATAAACTTGAACTTTGTTTATTTGGCCCATGTTAGTCTTTGAGTTTGACATGCTTGTCCTAGATGGATTGGTTAAATACCTAGGAGGACCATAGAATCGATAATCACAAAATATGTGAGAAAAAACTAATCTAGTGAAGTATCAAATTCAACAAAGAAAGTAACTAACACCTGAAAAAACTGGGTCATAACAGCAAATAGAGCAAGGAGAGAAGTGTAAATATAGTTAATATGTAAACTAGAAGGTAAAAGAATGGTATTTTAAAAACTATTTTCATATTTTGATTAAAATAAAAAACTCAGTAGATAAGCTGAGGAGCAAGTGAAAACTACTGTGAGCTACCACTGAATGATCACCAGATGCTAGGAATTTTAAAGACTGTTCGTACCAAGTGTTGGCTCAGGCTTGGAACAACTGAAATTCTCATATATTCCTGGTGGGAATGTACCAAAACAAAACAACACAAAAGTTATTTTATAAAACACTGACAATTTTTCTAAAAGTGGGCAAACCATACCTATGATAAATTCAGCCAATATATTCCTAGATGTTTGACCAAGAAAAATGAAAGCATAGTATATCCTCACAGATGCTTTATTTGTAATCACCAAAACCTGCCAACGCAATACACACACCAACAGATTAATAAATTCTGCCTTATCTACTTCTCAAAATAATTATGCTGAATGAAAGAAGTCAGTCCACTCTTCCCAGAGTACACACATACTACATGATTCCATGTATTTAAAATTGGAGAAAGCACAAACCAAAGTGTCAAAAAGCAGATCTATTTTTGCCTGGAGGCTGGGGGAGACACAAAGGGGCTAGAGGAAACCTGGGGGATATGAATATGTTAATTATCTTGATTAAAGTGAGTTTCATGAGCACAGTGTATATATATGGGCTTATATGTGAGTATATAACAAAACTCAAGTTGTACACTTTAAAGGTGGTATATAAATTATACCTCAATAAAGCTATGGAAAAAAAGACCCCAAAACTTGGAAGAGTTAATCTAGAGAATTGACCAAAGAAAAAAGTCAGTGAGCTGACGGATCAAGCCAAGGTATTCTACAACACTGGACAAAACAGCAGAGGGGGGATGTATTATGGAAATTGTTGAAATGTAGGAGCCAGAACCAGAATATCAAGAAATCTAATAGTAATTCCACCAGAAAAGAGGGAAGAATGCTCAAAGAAATAACAAATTTTGTATGTAGACTGGCAAAGATTGAAAAATATTGGAAAACATTCTGTATCTAGACACAAACAGGTGATACTTCAGGACGTCAAAAATAAAGACAAAAATTCTTAAGCTTCTAAAAAGATAAAAACAGGCTACCTAAGGCAGAGAAATATAACAGATATCAGATCTCACTAAGTAAAAATGAAACAATATGTTCCAAACTGAGGAAAAATGATTGTGAACTAAAATATCAATCTACCAAGAAAACAAAAGAACATTTCCAGACATAAAAGAACTCAGAATTACCACTTTGAAATCCTACATAATAAAGAACTAATATGCTAATTAGTCTGGAACGTGGAACAACCTTGTGGAACCACCAGTGGGCAGGGAGCGGGGCCATGAGGCAGGTGGGGCTGCAAGGATCTACTCTTTGATGAATTTTGTGCATCAGGCCTCTAGTTGGCCATATAATACATAAAACCCTAAGTGGGAAAAAGTACATCAAAATGATACATACCACTTGCTTAAATTTAAAACACTCCAAGTTATGGAATTCTATAAATGTATGTATAGAGAGTGGTTTTCAATGGATCATAAAACATACAAAGTAAATTCATAGTGATTAAGGGATTTCATTCTGAATAAGGGAAGGATTGGAATTTCTTTCCTAATCAGGTCTAAGGAATAATTTACATACAATAACCTTCACTGATTTCAACTGCACAACTCTAGTGAATGTTAACTGTTGTATAACCTGTGAAACCACCACTACACTAAAAATACAGAACATTTCCATCACCTCCAAAAGAGTCTGTGTTCTCCTTGGCAATCCCTGTATTCCCGAGCCAGGCAATGACTTCTTTGTCATTATATTAGTTTGTATTTTACATCAAGTTAAAAATTTAAATTTGTTTAAATTTAAAAATGAACTAAATTCCTCAAATAGTGTAACAGCAATAATTTAGTAGTAGTCAAATAATAAACATTCTCAAAGTGGGTTTAAAAGATTCCAGTAAATGCTATTTATAGAAGAAAATCTAAAATTAAAACATAATGGTTGAAAATAAAATGGCTCAAAAATAAATGTAGATGTGGTATTTTTACTGTAAGCAAACTAGAATTCAAGTCAAAAAGCATTAGTAAGGCAAAGATATTTTATATCAATAAAATATAAATAAAAATCAAGACAGCTTAATAGCCATGAATCTTCATGATGCTGTTTAAAATATATAAAACAAAAGTAGAATTACAAATTTCAACACTATCATAAGTAGAGATTTTAACATACCTTAAAAAAAAATCCTCACCTGAGAATAAATGAATATATATATTCCCCCTGAAGATATATTTTTCCCACTTATTTTTAGTGTGTGTGGGGGAAATAAAGAGAAAAATGGGAGAGAGACACATTGACTGGTTTCGCCTTCCCCTACCCCCCCCCCCCCCCAGCACACACTGCAACAGACCAGAGCTGGGGATTCTGGAGATTGAACCTGCAACCTAGGGCCTGGGCCAATGCTGTGGCCACAACAGCCCTAGGGCTTAACATACCTCTTGAAGATATCCACAAGGGAGCAAACAATACCGAAAGGGCAATGTTTTTTCAAACACAACTAACAGTGTTCTAATATATGTAGAACACGGTATCAATCAGAAAATTTATCAGAAACATTGTTCCATATTAATCATAACTTAAATTACAAAAAATAAAAAACTAAAGGCACATTCTCTAAATTCAAATTAAATATAATTAATTTTTTTTTAAAAAACCATAAACTTCTAAGTAATCCTTAGATTAAAAAGAACAAAATCTGAAATACTAAAAATTCAAAACAATAATGTAGTCAGAAGAGAACACAAAGGAAAATCCATACTCTTACAGACACTCATCAAAAAACAAGTAAGCCCTAACTAGTTTGGCTCAGTGGATAGAGCGTTGGCCTGTGGACTGAAGGGTCCCAGGTTCAATTTCAGTCAAGAGCATGTTACCTTGTGGTTTCGGGCACACCCCCAGTAGGGGGTGTATAGGAGGCAGCTGATCTATGTTTCTCTCTCACCAATGTTTCTAACTCTCTATCCCTCTCCCTTCCTCTCTGTAATAAAATAGATTTGAAAAAACAACAACAACCCCCCCCCCAACCCAAATAAGACTAATATAAAAGCCAGGATTTTAATTCAAGACTAAACTAAATTCAAGGAAAGGGATAGACTTAAGATAAAAGCACCATTTAATACAAACAAATACAAAAAAATAAAATCAATTTTAAAATAGACTTTTCTACACATAAACTATCCTTCCTGTATGTTTCATAAGTTACCTAAGTGGTTTTAAAAATATATATATATTTTTATTGATTTCAGAGAGGAAGGAAGAGGGAGAGAGAGGTAGAAACATCAATGATGAGAATCATTAATCAAGTGCCTCCTGCATTCACCTCACAGGAGAACAAACCTGCAACATGGGCATGGCCTCCTGGTTCATAGCTGACGTTCAACCACTGAGCCGCCTCGGGGGGCAGCAACCTAGTTAGCATCATGCAAACACCAAAAGTGGACAGCACTCACACAAACCACACATTTATTTCAAACACTTACATAGAGCAATTAATGACACAGGGCTGGAGATACAGATCAACAAAATATCTAAGAAGGAATCCATGTAAAATGAATATCTGCATGTAACAAAGCTGGCATTATCATCGAGAAAATATTTTGGAGTAAGTGATTAGGAAAAGCCTATAAAAAATTGTTAAATTTGTGATGATGTTTATTTAAAACTAGGGGCCTGGTGCACAAAAACTTGTGCACTTGGAGGGGGGCGTCCATCAGCTCGGTCTGTGCCCTATCGAAGTCTAGGACCCCTCGGGAGATGTCCACCTGCTGGTGTGCCTGGCCAGCCTGGGTGAGGGGCTGATGGCTGTTTGCAGGCTGGCCAAGCCCCCCAGTGGGGACCCTCATCCCATGGGGGTGTGGCCAGCCTGGGTGAGGGGCTGAGGGCCGTTTTCAGGCTGCCCACAGCTCCCATTGACCCAACATCCCAGCAAGGCTGGCTGGAAATCAGGTTTCTGGGGCTTATTTATCTTCTATAATTGAAACTGCTGCCTTGAGCAGAGGCTTAAGCAGACAACGAAGCCTCCTGTTTGCTTCAGATACATGGCTTCTATAACTGAAACTTTGTTGCCTTGAGCGGCCTAGGTAGGCAGTTTCCTCCATTGCTGGTACAACAGAAGCCTCCTGTTTGCTATAGCTACATGGCTGCCATCTTGGCTGGGTTAATTTGCATACAGCCTCTCTGATTGGCTGGCAGGCATGGCTTAGGTGTAATGGACTGAGGGTCAATTTGCATATTACTTTTATTAGATTAGATAAGGAGAATTTTAAAAATAAATTAAGACAAAAGAGAGCAAAAAGATGAGTACATGACTGAAAAGAAATGGAAACTGAGTAAACATAAAAATATGCTAAATTGTAGATTTTAGAGAAAGTGGAAATTAAATGAACCACATACATACTAGCATTCCAAAAAACTGGCAAAAATTGTAAAGACTGATAATGTCCAAAGTTCAGAAAGTTGAAGGGAAGCAGGTTCTTTTACCTGCTGCTGTGGGAGTATAAAGTGGTACACTTTTTTAGAGATAGTCAATTAATAATAAAAAAAAACATATATGTAAATATATCTAATCTAATAAAAAAGCAATATGCAAATTAACCCACTCTGTTACACCCATAAACCATGCCCACAAGCCATGCCCACCAACCAATCAGGAGCAGATATGTAAATTAACTCAACTAAGATGGCGGAGGCCACGGAGCTGGAGTTGCCCCAGGCAATGGAGAAAGTCAGGGCCCTGTGGGC
>PVJC01022759.1:0-27033 GCA_004026665.1 Murina feae
CTGGCCTGCAAAGTTTCTGTTGAGAAATCAGCTGACAATCGTATGGGTTCCCCCTTGTAAGTAACTGACTGCTTTTCTCTTGCTGCTTTTAAGATTCTCTCCTTGTCTTTTGCTCTTGGCATTTTAATTATGATGTGTCTTGGTGTGGTCCTCCTTGGATTCCTTTTGTTTGGGGTTCTCTGTGCTTCCTGGACTTGCAAGTCCATTTCTTTCACCAGGTAGGGGAAGTTTTCTGTCATTATTTCTTCAAATGGGTTTTCTATATCTTGCTTTCTCTCTTCTTCTGGCACCTCTATAATTCTGATGTTGGTACACTTGAAGTTGTCCCAGAGGCTCCTTACACTATCTTCATATTTTTGGATTCTTTTTTCTTTTGGCTTTTCCAGCTGGGTAGGTTTTGCTTTTTCATATTTCATATCTTTGACTTGATTCTTGTGATCCTCTCGTCTGCTGTGGGATCTCTGTATATTATTCTTTATTTCAGTCAGTGTATGTTTAATTTCTAGCTTGTCCTTTTTCATATCCTTGAGGATCTCACTAAAATTTATCGGCAGTCTCTAGAATATTCTTGCAAAACCTTATAACCATGGTTTTGAACTCTATATCCAGTAGTTTGCTTTCCTCCATTTCTGTCATTTGTGATCTGTTTCTTTGTCTCCGCATTTTGGCTGCTTCCCTGCATTGATAGAGTAGCTTTCTGTGCTAGGTGTCCTATAGGGCTCAGTGGCTCAGTCTCCTCAATTACCTGAGGTGGATACTCTTGGTGCACTGCTTTGTCAGCTTTGTGCACAGTCTTGTTGTAGCTAAGCCTTGATTGCTATTGGTATCACTGAGAGGAATTGATCTCCAGGCCACTTGGCTGTGAGAATCAGCTGTGTCTATGGTGGGAGAACTTCTATGCTGGAGACACCCTTATGGGCCAAGACTTGATTCAGTGGGACTTTGGTGCCCACTGAATCTGCCCCCTGAATGTGTCCCTTATGGATCTGAGGAGTTGTAGACTGGGTGGTCCCGCTCTGACCACTGGGCGCACTGGCTCTTGGAACTCTAAGGAGATGCTATTTTAGCTTCTGCCTGGGGCTTCCCAACCTTTCATATGCAAAAGCCTCTGTGTGCAGCTTGGGTGGGGCGGGGTCTCTGGGAATCTACAGGGTGGAGCAACCAGCTATGTCTGATTCTCAGCCCCGCCCTAAGAGGCAACGGGTGGCAGTAACCCTCTGGCATCGCCGAGAAAAAGCTGCTCTGAAGATCCTCCCGGTGCCCGATGGTGCCAGATGGTGCCAAACAGTTCAGCTCCTCCCTGTATGCTTCTGAGTCCCCAGAAACTTGCCTGGAAGTGGAGTTCAGAGCCATCGGGAGCTTGTGCCTCCCTCCGGTATGAGATGCTGCCAGCCCTTTCCACGTGTGCCTCCATACCTCTGCACTTTAACTTCCACACCTCCTCTGAGTCTGTCTCTTTTTAGTTGTAGAATTTCCACTCAGCCAGCCTTACTGTGGGTCTGGGTGGTGTCTGTTTTTCTTTTCGTTGTGGTTTTGAAATGGTTGTGCAAGGCAGTAATTCCCGCTGTTTCCCTATGCCACCATCTTGGTTTCTCCCCGAGAATAATTTTTCCCTAAATCATTTTACTGGGGCTGGAGAGAGGGTCTGTCAAGACTCAAGTTTGAAACTCAGATACTGTGTTCTGGTTCGGTGATAACTTTGACAAGCAAATTGTTCCCTATTTCCCCAAGTTGAAGTGCCTTGAGTTTTTCATGGTAAATCACAAAGTATGGAATTCAATCTAGAAATTTTAAAAGCAGCCTTATGGAAATATGCACACAATTGGTCAGATTGCACAGCAAATTGGACCCAGAATGGTATTCCCTTTTTTTCTAAGTTTCTGTATATAGACCTAGCATTGTTCTATATGTAGACCTAGATTAGAATAATCTGGAATTTTATGATCTAGATGATGAAGGCACATGGTTAAATATAAGGTTGAGGGGAAAAGATGCTTATTTTTTAGGACATTATTAAACATTGATTAAGCACCAACCATATGCCCAGGTATATGCTGGGCAGTGTTCATAAAAAGATAAACAAAAGGTGAGTCTTAGAAAAAAGCTATGTAATTACTGTGCCCAAAATCAAAACAAGATCGGTAGAACAGAGGGTTCAGGATGCCCATTGCTTGCATAAGATGTCTCACAGATAACAAACACCATGTCCAAAACAACTTTATTTTCCCCCAACTATTCTAAACTGTTCTATTCCCCACTCAAAACATTCTTCCCTAATCAATAACTTAGTACACTATTATTTCTCAACATTGATTGCTTTCATTCTTTCAAATATGCAGACACTATTCAATAGAAAACCTTTTTCACTCTACCTCCATGGTATATTAAGTCTCTCTCCTTCTTCAATCCCTCCTGCAGGGTCCTACTCAAGCCACCATTATACTTTGCCTGTACTCCAGTCACAGCCTCCTAAGCGATTTTCTCACTCCCAGTATATCCCTTTCCAGTCTATTTTCTATAGCAAGAAGTGTTACTTAGCCCTGACTGGTTTTGCTCAGTGGATAGAGCATTGGCCTGTGGACTCAAGGGCTTTTCTGGTCAAGGGCACATCCCCAGTAGGGGGCGTGCAGGAGGCAGGATGTTTCTCTCTCATCAATGTTTCTAACTCTCTACCTCTCTCCCTTCCTCTCTGTAAAAAATCAATAAAATATATATATTTTTTAAAGTGTTACTTAAAGCCTGTCAGTGATTTCTATACTGAAGAATGAGTCCAGAAATTCTTAGAATGGCAAAACTGTACTGGCCCCCACTTACTCTTCAAATCTTCTTCTACCACTCTCCTCCTTTATTATAATTTTTTCCCCCAGTTTCTCAAATTCACAGTTTTTAGCACCTAGATACTGGTAAGTTTCTTGCCTGAAATGTTCTTCATAAATTCTTCATATTGTTTTTCTTCTCATTATTTAGGTACAGTCATAACTTTTTCAAAGGTACCATTCCCTGCCCACACTACCTTAAAAAGATGTCTTTCCTATTGTTCTCAGACTCTTGTTTCCTTATTTTATTTGCTTGGCTATTGCCTGACTTCTTCACTAAATAGAAAGCTCTGTGAAGGCAGTTCTTTTTCTTGTTCCAGTACTTGTAGAGCTCTGTATGGGCCAGTTCAATAGAAGCCTCAATAAATGTTGGTTGAACGAATAAAGGGAAGATAATTGTCATAATATGATTTACATTTTCCATCCTATTGCCCTTTAATATTCATACTTAATGTCTGAACACTAGAACTGGAAAGGATTTTAAAAATCAAGTAGCCTAATGTCCTTGTTTTGCAAAGGAGTCACCCAGGCAAAGAGAAGTCAAGATTACCCAACTAATTTTTGGCAGAGGAAAGACTAGAATCTAGTTTCTCTGACTCCTTATTTTTCACAATAAATCCCTCTGGATGGAACAGCTGTGGCCCTGTCTTGGCTTGGTGGGTTTTGTTGTTGTTTTTTCAGTGTGGAGAGAGTTAAGAATTCATTATTTAGGATTATCTGAAAATCTTACCCAAGTAAAATTCTCAAAATAATCCTAGTACCAAATCTCTGACTTTTAAGCATTTTGGAAGTAAAACTTGCTAAAGAAGGTGCATTTTCTAATATTCACAAGCCAAGGACCCTAGATATAATCTTCACTTACTGACTCCAGTTTGTTCTGAACATTGATTATTGTCCGAAATACAAACTTACCCTCAAGAGCTCATTGAAGGGCTTTTCCCTAGGCCTTAATATGCTGGCCTTTTTCAAAAGTAAGACATCTGAGGGTGGTTACCAGCTCTGGATGTGGGCTTTGTGACTATTTTGCTTGATGCCAAGAAGCTTGTTTTCAGTTCCAGCTTCCTGTCTTTGTTTCTGGCTGTAATTACTAAAAAGTTCACGCCAGAGTGAATGGGTGGTTATGTACACTCCGTGAACTACTCTCAGCCCTGCTTGTTTTAGGAAGCTCTTTACACTTTTGAGAAGATATCGGTTGTCAGGTTCTGTGATCAAACTAGAACATGAGTCAGAAAAGTTCTATGAATTTTGAGAAACAGACTTGGAATACTTTGAACAATTAGATTTTTCTTCTGTCTAAATTCCGGAAAATTACATATATTGGTGAGATTCTTATGAAGAATTAAAATGGAAGGACATACTTTACCCAATTCTTCTTTTATTTTTATTATTACTATTATTATATATATTTTTTGCTTAAACAAGACATTTATTATCCCACACTTCAGGAAGCCAAAATTCTGAAATCCAGGTGTCTGCAGGGTTGGCTCATTTTGGAGGCCCAGAGGGAAAATCTGTTCCATGCCTTTCTCCCAGCTTCTGGTGGTGGTTTCCAAGGTGAATCCTTGGCTTGTAGACACATCACTCCAATCTCTGTTTCCAGCTTCACATGACTATTCTTTTTTGTCTCCTGAGAGTTTTCATGTGCATAACCTTTTTTTTTAATTTATTTTTTTGTTTCAAGAAAAATGATTTTCAATATAAGTGTTACATGCAATAAACATTAATATTTTAAGAAAAATCTTAAATATATGAATATATGCAATAAACATTAATGATTTCATACTCAAGAAAATGATTTTAAATATAATGTTACATGCATTAAACATGAATTATGCAAGAAAAATAATCTTAAATATAATATATGCAATAAATATTAATTTCAAGAAAAAAAGAATTTTAAGTATAATATTACCAATTCTATACTAACATAGTATGATATCACAAAAGTAGTAGAAAATATTAAAATTATGCAAATAACAGGATTACTTCTAAAATATTTTTCCCTCTAGCTCTATTTTTGTTCATCAGTTTATGTTCATTATATTCTACCCATGAGTGAGATCATTTGATATTTATCCGACTGGCTTATTTCACTTAGCATGATGCTTTCCAGATCTATCCAGGCTGTTGCAAATGGTAAGAGTTCCTTCTTTTTTACCACAGTGTAGTATTCCATTGTGTACCACTGTTTTCTAATCCACTCATCTGCTGATGGGCACTTAGGCTTTTTCCAAATCTTAGCTATTGTAAATTGTGCTGATATAAACATAGGAGTGCATATGTCCTTTCTGATTGGTGTTTCTGGTTTCTTGGGATATAGTCCTAGAAGTGGGATCACTTGGGTCAAATGGCAGTTCCATTTTTAATTTTTTAAGGAAACACCATACTGTTTTCCACAGTGGCTGCACCAGTCTACATTCCCACCAGCAGTGCCCAAGGGTTCCTTTTTCTCCACATCCTCTCCAGCACTTGTCATTTGTTGATTTGTTGATGATAGCCATTCTGACAGGTGCGAGATGGTACCTCATTGTTGTTTTGATTTGCATTTCTTGGATGATTAGTAACTTTGAGCATGTTTTCATATGTCTCTCAGCCTTCTTGATGTTCTCTTTCAAAAAGTGTCTATTTAGCTCCTTTGCCTATTTTTTTATTGGATTGTTTATCTTCCTTTTGTTAAGTTGTATGAGTTCCCTGTAAATTTGGGAGATTAAATCCTTATTGGAGATAACATTGGCAGATACGTTCTCTCATGCAGTAGGCTTTCTTATTGCTTTGATGATAGTTTCTTTTGCTGTATAGAAGCCTTTTATTTTGATGTAGTCCCATTTGTTTATTTTCTCTTTAGTTGCCATTGCCCTAGCAGCTGTATCGGTAAAGATATTGCTATGACGTATATCTGATATTTTGCTGCCTATGGATTTTTCTAAGATTTTTATGGTTTCCCGTCTTACGTTTAAGACCTTTACCCATTTTGAGTTTATTTCTGTGTATGGTGTAAGTTGGTGATCTAGTTTCATTTTTTGACATGTATCTGTCCAATTTTCCCAACACCATTTATTGAAGAGACTATCTTGACTCCATTGTATGCTCTTGCCTCCTTTGTCAAATATTAATTGAGCATAATAATGGCTTGGGTCTATTTCTGGGTTCCCTGTATGGCTCCATTGTGCCAATACCAGGCAGTTTTGAGAACAGTGGCTTTGTAATATAGCTTGATATCTGGTATCGTGATCCTTCCAACTTTGTTCTTCTTTCTCAGAATTTCTGCAGCTAATCGGGATCTTTTTATTCCAGATGAATTTTTGGAAAGTTTGCTCTAGGTCTGTGAAATATTCCGTTGGTGTCTTAATTGGGATTGCATCGAATCTATTGATTGCTTTGGATAGTATGGACATTTTAATGATGTTGACTCTACCAATCCATGAACATGGTATATTCTTCCATTTGTTTATGTCTTCCTCTATCTCTTTTTTTTTTCAATGACCTGTAGTTTTCTGAGTATAGGTCTTTTACCTCCTTAAGTTTATTCCTAGGTATCTTAAAATTTTTGGTTCAATGGTAAAGGAGAATGTTTATCTTTCTGTGAGTTCATTATTGGTGTATAAAAAAGCCATAGATTTCTAGGTGTTAATTTTGTATCCTGTTACATTGCTGAATTCATTATTAAGCCTAGTAGTTTGGCTGATGAAGCCGCCACTCACATCCACTGCCAGTGCCTGACGCAGGTCCCGTTCTCCCCTGAGGGCTTCTCTACCTACCCCTGTTCCTGCTGGTGTGGCTTAGTTGGTTGAGCATCATCCCATGCACCAGAAGGTCTCTGGTTGGATTCCCAGTCAGGGCACATGCCCCGGTTACAGACCCAACCCCAGTAGGTGATGTGCAGGAGGCATCGAATTGATGTTTCTCCTTCACATCCATTTTTCCCACCCCTCTCCCCCTTACTCTCTCCAAAACATACTAAAGAAAAGAAGTTCGGTTGTAAAAGGGAAGATGGAGGTAGAAAAATAGATGAGGTTCAGCAGATATTTGTATGTTTACACTTTACAAATTTTTTAGTCTTGATTTAGGAGATAGGAAGTGGAATTTCACCTTTGGTATATAGGTATGAATGCACATGTTACTAGATAAAGTTTAAAAATTAATCATCAGCAATGAGACTGCATCAAACTGAAAAGCTTCTGCCCAGCAAAAGAAACCAGCATCAAAATGAAAATGGAACCAACTGTATGAGAGACAAATTTGCCAATGATATATCTGATAAGGGGTTAATTTCCAAAATATATAAAGTACTCATACAACTCAACAAAAGGAAGACAACTCAATTTAAAAACGGGCAGGGGACTTGAATAGACACTCTCTAAAGTGGACACACAAATGGCCAAGAGCCATATGAAAAAATATTCAATGTCATTAATTATCAGAGAGATGCAAATTAAAACAACCTGCTAATGTGGCTCAGTGGTTGAGTGCCAACCATGAACCATGAAGTTACAGTTTGATTCCTGATCAGAGTATATGCCCAGGTTGTAGGCTTGATCCCCAGTGGAGGGTGTGTAGGAGGCAGGCAACCAATAATTCTCATCATTGATGTTTTTCTCTCTCCCTCTCTCTTCTTCTCTAAAATCAATAAAAATATATTTAAATAAGTAAATAGTCAACAAACAGAAAGTGCTGGCAAGGATGTGGAGAAAAAGGAACCCTAACACACTGCTGGTGGGAATGCAGACTGGTGCAGCCACTATGGAAAATAGTGTGGAGTTGCCTCAAAAATTGAAAATGGCACTGACATTTTGCCCTGTGATACCACTTCTAGATATAAATCCTAAGAAGCCTGAAACACAAAAAGAATATATGCACCCTACCTACTTTTAGTACCACATAGCAGCTGTGGTACTAAAATACCTCTAGCAGCATTATTTACAATAGCTAAGATCTGAAAACAGCTAGTGCCCATCAATAGATGAATGGATAAAAAAGCTGTGGAATATTTGCACAATGGAATACTATGCAGCTGTAAAAAAAAAAAAAAAGAAGGATCTCTTACCATTTAAGAGAGCATGGAGGGACCTGGAGAATATTATGCTAAGTGAAATAAGCCAGTCAGAGAAACACAAATTTCACATGGTCTCACTTATATGTAGAGTCTAATGAACAAAATAGATCCAGAAACATTGACGCATAGAACAGACGAATGTATTTCAGAGAGAAAGGGGTGGTGGGGAGGAGATTAACCAAAGAACTTATATGCATACTAAAGGACCAGTGCACAAATTCATGCACCAGTGGGGTCCCTTGGCCTGGCTGGTGATCAAGGCCTATTAGGGCCATCTCGCTCAGTCCTGATTGGGGCCAATCTGGGCCAGCCAGCTCGGGAGGGACTGTTGGAGGGCTCCAGGGCATGTCCAGCTCATCCAGTCCTGATCAGCCAGACCCAACAGCAAGCTAATCTACCAGTCAGAGCGTCTGCCCCCTGGTGGTCAGCGCATGTCATAGCGACTGGTAGAACGGTTGAATAAACAGTTGAATGGTCAGACACTTAGCATATTATGCTTTTATTACATAGGATATGCATAACACATGGACACAAACAATAGTGCGGTGAAGGCCTAGAGAAGGGGCCAGGAGTGGGGTGGAAGAGTTAATGGGAAGGGAAAATGGGGACATCTGTAATACTTTCAACAATAAAAAAAAAACTTTTTTAAATACATAAAAATAAAAATCATCAGCAATAACATTTTGAAAAGAGACCTATGAAAGCACCTAATCAATAACCTTGCTTTTATTGTTTTTTAAAGTAGCTCCCTCCTTATCAGTGCACATTATAATGCAGTGCAAGTTTACTTATTGTTTTTTGATAGTGTGAGTTTATGAGATTTATTAATATTTTCCATTATTTTCATGTTCTATGGCTTCAAAAGATCATCTATTTTTAAACCATTAATTAGTTTCTAAACAGATGGCACAACAACTGAAAAATTATTTTTAGAGTCAGAACCTTTAGTATATAATATTAAGTTAGGACCCCAAACTTTATGGTTCTTTGTTCACACGTCTTATTAACAAAAGTTATTGCATCCAAAATTTAGTTAAAATTAAAATATCTACTGTTGGCGCAAAAAAAGTCTATTGAGAAAAACATTTACAATTACCACCCTCTATTTTTTGTTATATGAAATGTTGAACAGTAAAAGTGGCAGGTATTAGAGAAAGGGGATATTCCAATACCCCAAAACAAGACACTTGAGCACAGAGCTAGACAACTTGGAGCTAATTTTGGAACTCAGCAGTCAAAGCAGATTTTTTCAAAAGCATATCTGAGAAAAACAGATTTTAAGTTTACATTCTTTTGTTTAAACTCAATGTGTAGAAAATTAAGCATAAACTTCTTCTACCAAACAACACCAAAGTTGTGAAGCAGTGTCTTCTTGTCATGTTACCATGCAAAGTCATTTTTTATGCCCTCTTTGTCTTCACCTTTACATCTTATCAATTACTAAGCTGCCAATATTACCTTCAAAATGTAACTTAAATCTGCCCTTTTTACAGACTCTTTCTAAATCTGTCCTTTATATAACTACTAGAGGCCCGGGACACAAAATTCATGCACAGGTAGGATCCCTAGGCCTGGCCGGCGATTAGGGCTGATTGGGACCTTCCAGCTGCTGGCCGGGGCCTTCCATCCCCAGCTGCCAGTTCTTTCATTCCACGCTGCCCACTGGTGGTCAAACTCCTGAGGGGACAATTTGCATATTAGCCTTTTATTATATAGGATTCTTTTACCCTTGCTAAGCCACATCCATCCTGTTCTTGGATGTAAATTTCCTCTTAAATGTAATCATGTATAACAAATAGGGGCCCAGTGCACAAAATTTGTGCACTTGGGGGGGGGGGTTCCTCAGCCCAGCCTGCCCCCTCTCACATATTGGGAGCCCTCAGGGGGTGTCCTACTGACGGCTCATCCTTACTCCCTGCTCCCCTTGAGGAGCGGGCCTAAGCCCAAAGTCTGACCTCCCTTTGTGGGAGGTAACCAGGCTAATCGGGAAGCCACCAGCCTCATCATCCCACTGCTGTAGACACTGCCAGTCACCACAGCCACCAAGGTGTTTTCATCAGCACGGACTCCAGTCCCTTCACCATGAAAAAATGACAACTTTCTTTAGGCATTTTCAAGATGTGTCTTTCATAGGATATGACATTTCTTTCTTTTTTTTATCCTCACCTGAGGATATGTTTCCATTGATTTTTACAGAATGTGGAAGAGAAGGGAAAAACAGAAAGAAACATCAAAGTGAGAGGAACACTTTGATTGGTTGCCTCCTGCAGGAGCCCTGACCTGGGCTCCAGCCAGAGAGGAGCCTGCAACCTAGGTACATGCCCTTGGTCAGAATTGAACCCAGACCCTGAAGTCAGCAGGCTGAAGCATTATGCACTGAGCCAAACTGGCTAGAGCAGGATATGACATTTCTTAGCCCTCCAGGAGTGGACCTTCATTTTTTTTCTCCAGGAGTGTGGTGGAAAAACACTAGATCACCTTTTTGGATTCTTATTACTCAAGTTACTAAGAATATTACCAGTGGCATACAGGGAGCTTAGCCAATGAGCAGTAAGAAAAGGTGGTTCCTCTGTAGTTCACTCCGATCGCCACCTCAGCCCCTGGCCCTCCAATCCCAGCTCCACCCCTTCCCAGGCCTGAAACCTCTGGCCAAGGATGCAGGCCTGGGCAGGGGACCCCCAGGCCCCTGCGAATACTGGCTGTGCCTGAGGCTGCCTTCTGACCCCCAATCCCCTCTGAGTGCCGGCTTCACAGTGTCCAGGCGTCTGCGATCACCGGCTGTGATCCTGCCCCCTGCCATCACCAGCTCTCCCCTTATCCCACTGGCAGCCTCTGGCCCAGGCTGTAGGCCTGAGCAGGGGACCCCCAGACCCCTTCGACCACGAGCTCCGCCATTGCCCCACTATAGCCTCTGGTCAAGGCTACAGGCCGAGGGAGAGTCCCTGCGATTGCCAGCTTTACCCTTGGCCAGAGCTGGCAATAAAGAATAACAATATCTCCCTGGCCACACCTGCCTCTCTGATCACCAGCTCTGCCCCTGCCCAGGCTCTGAGATTGCTGGCTCCACCCCTGCCCCACTGCAGCCTCTGGCCAAGGCTGCAGGCCTGGGCAAGGGACGCCCAGACCCATGCTTTGCCCACTCCACCAGTGCCCAGATCCTTGTGATCGCAGGCTCTGCCCCTGCCCCTCCAATCGCTGGCTCTGCGGAGCCCAGGCCCCTGCAATCTCCGGCCTTGGTCTGAGGTCTCTGGCCCAGGCCTTATGCCTGGGTAGGGCACCCTCACACCCCTCTGATAACTGGCTCTGCCCCAGCCCCCTCTGATCACCAGCTCTGCCCCTGCCCCTTCTGATCACTGGCTCTGCCCTTGCCCATGCCTGAGGCCCCTGGTGAAGGTCTCTGGCCTGGGCAGGAGACCCCCAGCCCTCTCTGATTGCCTGTTCTGCCCCTCAGGCCCCCTGCCTCCCCCACCACCTGCCTGGCTAACAGGCCTGACCACTTCAGTGGCAGGGCTGAGCCAGACTGGGCACTGCCATCTTTTGGCTTTGGGGGTGGCCATCTTTGTGACAGAGTGATGCCTAACTTGCATATTACCGTATTTTCCAGCATATAAGATGACTTTTTAGCCCAGGAAAATCTCAAAAATCTTCTCAAATAACAAGAAGGCTAGTGAGGGAAGTGACCCAACTACCTCCTCTACTTTCTCCTTCTACCATTTCTACCATTTCAGCAGTTTTGTCTCAACTTTTGAGAAGATTTTCCTGGGTTAAAAAGTCGTCTTATACACTGGAAAATACAGTATCTTTTATTAGATAGGATGTGGCTATGTGCACTACCACCTTGTGGCCATTTTTGTGACTGAGTGATACCTAATTTGCATATTATTCTTTTATTAGATAGGAGATATATATATATTAAAGGCAATATTCCTGGTTTAGAAAGCCCCTGGGTCTCCTACACATGCAGAATAAATTCTAAACATTTTGCTTTTAGATCTTTATATTATGGTGCTGGTACACCTTCCAGCCATATTTCTCACCTCTATATGTCCCCTGCATTTGGATAAAGTTAGACTTGCTTGCCCGGCTGGCATGGCTCAGTGGTTGACTGTTGACCATGAACCAGGAGGTCATGGTTTGATTCCCGGTCAGGGCACATGTCTAGGTTGTGGGCATGCAGGAGGCAGCCGATCAATGGTTTTCTCTCATCATTGATGTTTCTCTCTCTCACTCTCCCTTCTTTCAGAAATCAATAAAAAATATATATATATATTTAAAAGTTAGAAATATAGTTCTTGCTTTCTTGACTTCTTTTTCTTTATCAACCCTCTATCATGATCTTTCCTGTCTTTTAGGTCAAGTTCCACCTCTGTCATTGAACTTTTTCATATGTTATTTCCCTCTGAGTCCCTCGTATATAGCATGCTTATTTCTCTCTTATCTTGTTCTGCTCCATGTTATAATCATTCGTGTACCTGCCTCCTCTTCCCCTGGAGTAATGACATCTTTCTTATATTTTGTAACACATACAAAGCTGTACAATAGGTGTTTAATAATTCTTGACTCTTGAGGTGTATTGACGAGTGAAGCACTAGTATGTGACACCAACCTGTAATGACAGAACCCAGAGTCAACTTACAGCTGGATAAAGGTGGAAGGATCAAGAAGAAAGGTTGCTTAGATTCTAATGCCTTGAACCTGTTTTTCTATTGGATGTAAAAAAAAAAAAATTACAGTTGCATTGTTCTTCTGTCCTCTTTTCTCTAGATCTTGAACACCAAGCAAACCTGCAGGATTGTCAAGGTATTATCTATATGCAGATTCTAACAGATGGATTTGGGGTACCACAGACACATCTATTCAGTTTAGATTGGGCTGAGTTTACCCACCTTGTGTAAGGCCTTGCAATAATCGGCGGAGGTAGGGAAGAGTGATGACAGTCTCTCTCTCAGGATTGGAGGAGGTTTGGCTTGAACAGCTGTCTGCTTCCAAATGCTGGTTAGCAGAAAAACACAATGATATTTTATATTTTTAAGTGATGTGTGGGCCCATGGAGATTAAAATGTTAATGTCAGCAGATTTGTCAATTTTACTCAGGGAAAAGGTGTCAGATCACTGTACTATCACCAAAAATAGCTTCTTAAAGGCAGTGGGTGCCTGAATTTAGAAAGGATAAGAATAAAAACAAACATATTTTTACATACTTTTTCAAGTGGTGGTAAAATATGCTGTGCTTTACCCAAGGAATTTTTCAGTGTGTTTATTTATTATCGGGATAGTTTCTTACATAACCCAAATGATACACATCTCTGCCAAATTTTCATGAATTCCCAGGGATTTTTTTCCTTGTCTTATCCCTTTTAAGCTATTTCTTAATATGGGAAGACTTATTTAATAGCATATTTTTATCCACACCACATGCATCTTGATCCAGTTTTGGAGAGAATTTGTTTTTGGCTGCTATTCGATTCCAAAAGAACAAATTAAGTAAGGTAGGTGATTGAGTAGCTGGTTAGCAGCTGGGTTTTAGAATAGTTTTGTTCTCAAACTGGTTTGCTACAATTATACATTACTCCAATTTCCTTCATATATTCAAACAGCAAAAAATAGGTTTTGTGAAATATTGTAAAAGTAAGGGAGAAGTTATAAAAACATGGACTACGGCAAATTTGTGGAAATGGACTCACATTACACTATTGAAAACAGATGATGCCTTTTTATTGTTACACAGAGATGGCAGAAATAGCATGGCCATGGTTCTGCATGTATTAGGTTTTACTGGGATTGAAATCATTTTTTCCTAAATAGTAACAAATATAGTGAAAGCTTCACATGACTTAGGTCATTCTTAGGTGCCTTCAAATACTAGCACGAGGTCCTCTGTAGCTTTGAAAACATGAGCTAACAACAATACTGACAAAGTCTGTACCTTAAAATACATTTTTAACTTTTATCTTTATTCATTGTACACATCAGCATTGATTTTTTAAAATGTGTCAGAGTCTTGAAGAATTATATAAAGAATGTTGTACAGACACAGACTAACAGTCTTAGAAAAACAGAGGGTCTTTCATAGAAAGTATGTATATGGAGAGTGTCACGTTTGGTGCAAGTGACAGAAACCAAATTCTTAATCAAAATAGAGTTTATGGCCCTAGCTGGTTTGGCTCGGTAAATAGAGCGTCAGCCTGCAGACTGAAGGGTCCCAGGTTCAATTCTGGTCAAAGGCATGTACCTTGGTTGCGGGCACATCCCCAGTACGGGGTGTGCAGGAGGCAGCTGATCGATGTTTCCCTCACATTGATGTTTCTAACTCTCTATCTCTCTCCCTTCCTCTCTGTAAAAAATAAAATAAAATTATATATATATATATATATATATATATATATATATATATATATATATATATATATAATTTATGGCTCCTGTACAGAGGAAGATCTGATGTTAGCTATGGCTGAATTCTTGGCCAGGCTGCCTCCACATTTTCACTCTACTTGTCTGTTGCCCTCCATTCTCTGCACCTAATAGTAGAGTTGGCTGCTGGTACCTGTTGCACAGCATTTTTAGAAGATTGAGGAGAGAGAGAGAGAGAGAGAGAGAGAGAGAGAGAGAGAGAGAGAGAGAGAGAGAAAGAATATGAATCTTTCCCTACAGGTTGGCAGACTCTGATTTGACCCAGTCTGGGTTTTATGTGTACACCTTGGAGGCAGACAGGGATGCAGATGGCAGAGTGTGGATGGAGGACTCTGGGCAGACCTCATTTTACTCCTCACCAAGACTAGATGTACCAAGAAGAATCACTAGGGATGAGGGAGGGTCAGCTAAAGGAAGGAACAATGTACAGATAAAGCCCTTCACTGCTTATTTAAATCCTTTATATTTAAGCACTTTAAAATCATTCAGAAGTTGTGGGGGAGGGGGAGCTAATTTCACTTGTTGTCTGAATTCTACAATACTTTCTATATGATAAGTATATATTTAGCTTTCTTTATATGTAAATTTTGTTTAAAAAGTAAATTGCAGATTCTAGATTAGAAAAGTTAGATTAATGAACTTAATTAGTTGTACAACTTGATAATTAAAAGTAATAATGCCTACCTGTTCAGCATCATACACTATTCTCCCCCTTACTCACTTTTGCTATTCCTCAGATATGAGTCCCAGGTTCATTCTGACCTCTGGAACTTAAGTTCTGTTCTCTCTACCGAGATGGCCCTTTCTTCAGATTACTTTATAGCTTGTTCTTTTTTTTTTTAAATTTAAGTCTCTATCCAATGTTACCTCCTCCCTGATCACTCTATAACCTCTGTCTTGTTTTATTTTTCTTCACAGCATTTACTACTCTTGAAATTATCTACTGGTGTGTTCTTGTTTTTGTCAGTCTCCCTTGCCTCTATAATGTAAATTCCATGAAGGTGAGGATGTTGTCTGTTCGTTCATGACCTGTGCCTGGTGTCCATTGACTGAATACATTTAGTTTCTCCCAAGAATCTATAAGGTGGATAATACATCTTTTTTTTATAGTTAAGATGGTTTCACAAAGGTGAAATAAATACCTTAAATGCATTGGCAAACAGTGGTTGGACTAACAATCCCACTCTCGGGTCTGGGCATTTTATACTGTACCACCAGGGCCTGCCTGACGTCATCTTTTTCTCTTCTTTGTCTCCAGAGAGGTTACAGAATATTTCTGCAATCACTGTCTGCATCACTCATCACAGCAACCAAACCACAGACTGGCTCTTAATGAGAATTTTTAAGGCTCTAACTTCTGCTGTTTCTTGACATCATTTTTCTATGGCTAAAACTGAAGTACTTTTAAACCTATGTACTTTTCTCCATCTCCCATTTCATATGTGGTCAGAATTTTTAGCTAACCCCAAGTCTTGGCTTAATTTTAATGAATTAATTCCTTTATTTAGTATGGATTTGAATTCCACTCTTCTATTCACTGATATAAGTCATTTAATCTCTTCAGACCTGTCTCCTCATTTACTAAATGGGAATAATAACAGTGCATGCCTCACAAGGCTGTTCTGATGATGAAATGGGATTATATAAAGTGCCTGACACATAGTAATGGCTCAGTAAATAGTAGTTATGAACTGTATTGTTATGTTCTATGCACTCATTCATGTGAGGATATAACAATTAACAAGCCAGATTGGAGCCCTTCTCCCTCAGAACTTTCAGCCTAATAGGGAGATAGTTAAATAACACAACATACATCAAGAACTCTAAGGCCAGAGGGTGTTAACCTTGGGCTTATTCATTTTTTTAAATTAAATCTTTATTGTTCACATTATTACAGTTGTTCCTCTTTTTTCCCCCCATAGCTCCCCTCTTCCCAGTTCCCACCCCACCTTCTGCCCTTACCCCCACCCAACTGTCCTCATCTTTGGCTCTACGATTTTTGTCCTGTCTCTTCCCGTACACCCCACACCCCTTTACCCCTGAGAATTGTCAGTCCACTCCCTTTCTATGCCCCTGATTCTATTATATTCACCAGTTTATTCTGTTTGTCAGATTTTTTTATTCACTTGATTTTTAGATTCACTTGTTGATAGATATGTATTTGTTGTTCATAATTTTTATCTTTACTCTTTCTTCTTCTTCCTCTTCTTAAAGAATACCTTTCAGCATTTCATATAATATTGGTTTGGTGGTCATGAACTCCTTTAGCTTTTTCTTATCTGTGAAACTCTTTATCTGACCTTCAATTCTGAATGATAGTTTTGTTGGGTAGAGTAATACTGGTTGTAGGTTCTTGCTATCCATCACTTTGAATATTTCTTGCCACTCCCTTCTGGCCTGCATAGTTTCTGTTGAGAAATCAGCTGACAACCGTATGTGTACTCTCTTGTAGGTGACTAACTGCTTTTCTCTTGCTGCTTTTCAGATTCTCTTTTTGTCTTTTGCCCTTGGCATTTTAATTATGATGTTTCTTGGTGTGGTCCTCTTTGGAATCCTTTTGTTTAGCGTTCTCTGTGCTTCCTGGACTTGTAAGTGTATTTCTTTCACCAGGTAGGGGAAGTTTTCTGTCATTATTTCTTCAAATAAGTTTTCAATATCTTTCTCTCTCTCTTCTTTTGGCACCCCCATAATTCAGGTGTTGGTACACTTGAAGTTGTCCCAGAGGCTCCTTACACTATCTTCATTTTCTTGGATTCTTTTTTCTTTTTGCTTTTATGGTTGGGTGTTTTTGTTTTTTGCTTCTTTGTATTTCAAATCTTTGACTTGATTCTTACGATCCTCTAGTCTGCTGTTGGATCTCTGTATATTATTCTTTATTTCAGTCAGTGTATGCTTAATTTCTAGTTGGTACTTTTTCATATCCTTGAGGGTCTCACTAAATTTATCAGCAGTTTCTAGAAAATTCTTGAAAAACCTTATAACTGTGGTTTTGGACTCTATATCCAGTAGTTTGCTTTCCTCCATTTCTGTCATTTGTGACCTGTTTCTTTGTCTCCGCATTTTGGCTGCTTCCCTGTGTTGATAGAGTGGCTTTCCGTGTTAGGTGTCGTATAAGGCCCAGTGGTTGAGCCTCCCCAATTACCTGAGGTGGACACTCTTGGTGCACCCCTATATGGGCTTTGTGCACAGTCTTGTTGTAGTTAAGCCTTGATTGTTGTTGGTATCACTGGGAGGAATTGACCTCCAGGCTGATTGGCTATGAGAATCAGCTGTGTCTATGGTGGGAGCACTTCTGTGCCTGAGACACCCTTATGGGGCAAGACTTACTTCAGTGGGGCTTTGGTGCTCACTGAGTCTGCTCCCTGAGTGTGTCCCTTATGGTTCTGAGGAGTTGTAATCTGGACCACTGGGTACACTGGCTCTTGGATCTCTAAGGAGGTGGTAATTTAGCCTCTGCCTGAGGCTACCCAGCAGGACCTATGGAAAGATCTGCAGATTCCTCTTTTTTGTTTGTGGTTTGGAGGTGCCCAGATGAGGCCCAACTGTGAAGCAATGCAAGCTGCTGTGGGGCTTTGGGCTTTCTTTTGGACGTTCTGGGTCTCTCTGACCCAGCTGCAGTTTTTTGTAAATTGGTAATTGTAAATTGCAAAGGGCTAGGCCTTTCATATGCAAAAGCTTCTGCTGAAGCTTGGGTGGGGCGGGGTTTTGGGGAATCAATAGGGTGAAGCAAACAGCTATGGCTGAACCTTAACCTTCCCTAAGAAGTCCCAGGTCACAGTGTCCCTTGGTAATAACTGCAAGCATCTCTGAGAGAAAGCCGCCCTCAAGTTCCATCTGATGCCAGATAGTCCATTTTCTCCTCGTATGAGTCAGGGTCCCCAGAACTCACCCAGAACTTGAGTTCAGAGCTGTTGGGAGCTTGTGACTACCTCCGGATTGAAAAAGACAGCCGTGTCCTCAGTTGCCAGCCCTTTCAGTGCGTGCTTCCACATCTTTGCACTTTACTTTCACACTTCTTCTGAGTTTCAGTGTGCTTTTCTTTTTCCTTCTACTTGTAGAATTTCCACTCAGCCAGCCCTCCTGTGGCTCTGGATGATGTCCGTTTTTTCTTTTAGTTGTAGTTTTGAAGTGGTTGCACGAGACAGCAATTTCAGGTGTTTACCTATGTCGCCATCTTGGTTTCTCCCCTGGGGCTTATTCTTGACTCCTCTTCTCTCACACCCCACATACAGTTCATCAGCAAATCATGTCGCTCTACCCTCACAAAATATCTCACCACCTGCACCACTGGCACCCTGGCACCTTGATCGACTCTCTCTGTGATTACTCTGACAGCCTCTACCTGGTCTCCCTGCTTTCACCCTTGTCCCCTACAGTGTATTCCCCACAGAGCACCTGGGGTGATCCTGGTAAAACTCTAGTCACATCATGTCATTTGTTGCAGGCAGGATAATACCCACCCCCCCAAATGTCTATGTCCTCATCCCTGGAACCTATGAATATGCTACATGACCAAGAGACTTTGCATATGTGGGTAAGGACCTTGAGAAGCAGAGATTTTCTGGATTATTCAGGTGAGTCCAAACTAATCACACAAATTCTTAAAAGTGGGTACCCTTTCCTGATTGTGGTCAGAGGAGATGTGACTACAGAAGAATGGACACAAAAATGTAAACTGTTGGCTTTGACGATGGAAAGGGAGGACCTCTAGAAGCTAGAAAAGGTGAAATGGAATCTCCCCTAGAGAATTCTGATTCTCCCCAGAGTAAAGCCTAGAGCCTCCAGAAGAAACAGAGCCTGGCAGATACCTTGCTTTTATCCCAATAAGGCCTGTTTCTAACTTCTGACCTCCAGAATTATGAGAGGAGAAATTTGTGTTGTTTTAAGACACCAAATTGTGGTCATTAGTTACAGCAGCAATAGAAAACTACTACTTCACCCTTCAGCTCGGAACCCTCCCAAGGCACACAGGGTAAAAGACGAAGTGCCCTGCAAGGGAGCTCCACACCGCTGTCCCCCTGTGGCTCTCTGACCTCCCCTCCCCCTGGCTCACTCTGTTCCAGCCACACTGGCCCCCTTACTGTTCCTTGAACCCTCCAAGCACTCTCTCCACTCAGGGTCTTTTAAGGACTGCTCCACCTCCAGAGACACACATGCTTCCTCTCACTGCCTGTGACCTCTGCTGAGATACCACCTCCTTAATGAGCCCTTTCCTATGGTTCCAACATAAAATAGCACATGCCCCTTTGTCCTGGGCGTGCCCCATCGTCTTTATTTTCTCATTCACACTTATCACCACCTGACATATTATTTAATCATTTATTAACTCTCCACCCCCTTTTTGGAAAATATAGGCTAACTTACAACTATGCTTTTGCTGCCATGTCTCCTTGCATGGAGTAAGTATTCAGTAAATATTTATCAAATGAATTGAATGGATGAATGGGGGAGTTAGGGGAAAGGAGGGAAAGAGAGAATGCTGTGGGAACACAGAGGGGACACTAAGACAGTGTAAGGGAGTGAGGGGAGACCTGGAGGGAAGCTTGGGTAGAAGTGAACCAAATGCAGGACTCATTTTAGACATGGGAACAGCATGTGTGAGGTCATACAACTGTCCAGCAGACTGGAGTATAAGAGGCATCATGCTGAGGTTGGGAGACTCTTTTAAGCAGCTGGATTCACTGTTAACTGTGGCACGGTGACCAGGAGAACTGGACAGCTGCTTGGGTTCAAATCCTGGCCCTGCCTCTTACCAGCTGTGGGTCTTTGAGCTGATTGCTCATCATCTTTGTAAGACAGGTGTGGAAATAACCCAGCGCTCTAGAGGTAATGTGAGGGATAAATGAGGGGAACCTGGCCCATTATAAGCACGGTGTGTTAGCTATTGTCATTACTGGCAACCAGGGGCCACTGAAGAATTTTATGCAATGCACTGACATGACAGGAGTTATGATTTAGAAGCCTTGCTTCAGCGATGTGTGCAGGGATGGAGAATAACGAGCAGGAAAAGGAACTGTTTTCTGAAACGGGCTTTACATGAAATATGAAACCTTCTTTGAACTAAGAGTGATGATTACTCTTATTTTTATAAATGTTTACTGTGTAGTTAAAAGGAGTTAGATGACTCGGTATGAAGTAACACAAGGAAATTTTGCTTACCTGACCATAGGCCAATTTTGTGGGTCGAAAACAGCGTTTAAAAAACAATAATAGAAAATGGAGCACATCATTTGGGAAAGGTAGTACTGTGTCATACCATTTCTGTTTTAATTACATATGTGGATATATATTTTTAAATATTTTGATTCATTTTTAAAGAGATATGGAAACATTGATAAAAGAAAAACATCATCGATTGGCTGCCGCCTGCATGCGCCCTCCTGGGGATCAAGCTTGCAACCAGACATTGTGGCCTGACCCAGAATCAGAACAGGTGACTTCTTGGTTCCTGGGTCGATGCTCAACTGCCGAGTCACACCGACGGGGCCATATGTGGATACATTTATCCTCACATATGTATATATTACCTCATGCTCACTAGTTAGCTTATAAAATATATTTCTGACCGTGGATCAAGTATGGCTTCATGAGTTTGAGAGACACTGTTCTAATTCTTATTCTGCAGGCTAGCCATGTCATCCTGGTGAGTCCTTTCCTGAATCTTGAAGGCTCTTCTGGCTCCGTAGAATTATGACTCTAGATGTAGGAAATCTCCCTGTTTAGGGGTGTGTCCTAACATCTTGCTGTGGCATAGTGAGTTAAAGGCAAACCCCAACCACTCCTTAAAGGACAGCTCCAAGGAAGCAGTTGGCAAAGCACAAGCCATAGCAGAACAGTTGCAGGAGGCTGAATCCAGATCCCACAGTACCTTGTGTTTCCAAGTTAAGGAGTGGGAGGAAGGATGGGAGGTGTGAACTATTTATCTCCATAGTGCCACCCACCTCTCTGCCTTTGAGAGTCACATCCACAAGCTGCCAGTAGCTCAGGGCGGTCCCTCTGCCCACCCTGGCCCCTTTTGGTTGCCAATTATGGAATCAGCTAAGGAGAACTGTAAGTGCTACACCAGAATATTGGAGGTCCGCACATGCCCTGTAGGTCATCTCTGCAGAACTTCTTTGCCAGAAGTTGCCTGGCAGGTCAGCTGCTCCGTGAGTGCAGGGGAGGGTTGACTCTTGCTAATTATATGTGCACAGCAATGTAACCAATGCCAGTGGTGCCACACACCCCTTTTGTCAGTGGCTGCATGCCACTGGCACTAGCCCACCTACTAGCTTTGCTATAACAAACTTTCTAGAGGTAAGAAAGCTGGGAGTCAGAACTATGAGGAACTAGATTAGTGGTGGCTGGGACCAGGAAAGTTGGACAATATCTGCTCTTTAAATTTAGCTGTCTTGTGACCGATCATGTAGAAAGCACAGTGCTTTGACCAGCATTATACTTTTAGGCACTGAGGCTCCTGGGTGAGGGTGTGGGGTTAACCCCTTGCATTCCAGGACTTTGTCCCTTTTATAATAGTTTATTCCTTGTTCTGACTATTTTTACTAACTTGCAACATTTCCTTCCCCTTGCATCTCCATAGCACATACATTGAGTATCTTGAATATGTAGTTTTGGATTTGTAGTATTTGAGCAAGTATTCGTTTGGTGCAAAAGGTTATTAATAATATCAACATTACAACAAATACCTCCTTCTGGTGAAATAAAACCTCTTTTTTTTTTTAAAAAAAAAAAGCGTTTATTGATTCTTTTTGAGACAGAGGAATGGAAAGAGAAAGATAGAAATGCCCCCTACTAGAGATCAAGCCCACAACCTGGAAATGTGCCCTGACCAGGAGTCAAACCAGTGACATCTCTGTGCATGGCACAACACCCAATTCATGGAGCCACACTGGCCGGGCTAAAACCTCTTTTAAAAAATACTTTTTTAAAAAATTAAAAAACTCAAATTGTAATGTAGATCTGTATGATGATGTAGAACAGGAACTAATAAATTAGAATTCATCATCTTCCCCCACTCCCCACTCCCACTCCCCACCTGCCCTTTTTAACAACAAGAAGCCATCTTGTCATTCAGAGAGATTAAGAAATGAGGCATCTACAAAACATTTTGGCATATAGTTGGGGTAGGTTGCTTCTTAGCTTTTCTAGTAAGGGACACATTTGTCTCTGTTCCTTCCACTGATGAAAATTAAAGAAATATTTTTAATTTCAGCCTCAGAAATCAATAGCTTGGTTTTATCTATCAATACCAATTTTATCACATGAAGAAAGAAGAGGAAAAAGAAGACAAGTTTATTTCTACTGCCTTCTACTTCCCTAGCACTTCTGCCAAGAGTCTAGGGGCAGTTGAAGGGAAAAGAGAGATATTTTGAAGAAAAGAGTGTGTTCGTGCTGAAGGTGTGAGCGGCCTTTGGTCGTTCAGGAGAGAAGGGGGGAGTCCAAGGCTGGAGGGCCCCTGGGATCAGCCTACCTCACTGCAGGGAAAACATTTTGTATTTAAATTCTAAACGATAGCAACAAAACTAAACTCCCCTAATGTTTGGATTAGACTTTCATTTTCTTATTAGGGAATACTAAATTAAAATAATAATAATAGCAAAGAAAATAGGGTATATGTCTTGATGCCACTAAAAGGAAGTACCCAAATGTCCTTGTGATAATACCACATCCTCATGTGTAAGCACTTTCAAAGCTATGGATTCAGCATTAAAGAGAGGTTTGAATGGAAGTGCACGTTAGTTGGCTAATAGTAATAAGAATAGAAATTAAGCTTGGAAAAAGAAAAGGAAAGGAAAGGAAAGAAATTAAGCTTGTATAAATTCCTCTTGGAATTCAGGAAAATGTTGATCTTTTTCATACTGGTATAAATTTTTCCTCAGTTAATTAGAAAAATGGAACAGTGTATTTTCTTTTTAATCTTGTTTTAAAAAAAAATCCTAGATTTTTGGCATAAGTTTTTACTCCCTTCCTCATAAATACATAATTTTAACTGTCTTATTATTTAATTTTTTAATTCATGAGATAGTATGCAGGATATAAATAAAGACAAAATTTGAAACTCTCCAAACTGAAACTTTTCTTGAATTTGAAACTTTTCTTGTAATAATAGGGGTAAAATTATTTTTCTGATTACAAAACACATATATTTATATGTTTAAAAAAGAGTGGCTACATAAAGGAATAAAGCAAACAAATAATTATCACTAACATTGAACTTACTTCCTTTCCCGTTTTCCCCTGAATAAACTTATTTATATGATATTGTACTGTGAAAATATATTGTAATTTAACCAATATATTGGTCAAAATTTAACATAGATCCTCTTTTTCTCTAGAAACAACACTGTAGCAAACATGCATAAGTGTATATGTCTTATCCTTTTCTTAAGGTAAATTTAAAAGTACACGTTTTTAGCATTTTGATACATATTGCCCAACTGCCCTTCAGGAGAGTTTTTATGCTCCTACTAACAGTGTATGACCACCTCTATCTGCACAGTCTCACCAATGTTTACTTAATATGTTTTACTTATGCATGCTTCCTGTTTTCTTTTTGAAGATCGTTTATCTTCTCACGGGCCAGAGTTTGAGAACTGCAGAGCATATTCAGCCACGAACAGCAGGCATTTCCTTATGTGTTGTGTGTGGCAGAGGGAAAGCTGGAGGAGTTGGACGTCCCTGCCTCCCTCTGCAGTAAGAAAGCCCATATCGCACAGGCATGCTAGCCCTTTATGTAATATTACATATTAATTGGCACCAACTTTCTGCTAGACTTTGTGCCACGTGATAGGAGTATAGTGGTGAGCAAAACAGTCCCTGCTCTCAGAAAGCTCACATTTTAATGGGCTGTGTTCTAAGCTATTATTTTTCATCTTTGCCATCTGATAGGGAAAGGCAAGATGTATCTTTCTAACTTGCACGTTTTATTTCTGAATTCAAATTTTTTTGGTCCATTTGTATTTCTTTCACTTAAAATTATTTTTCAGCAGGGTAATGATTGGGGGGAGGGGTGTGGAAGTGGAAGAGGGCATAGACGGGCTAAATGGTGATGAAAATGTATTGGTCTTAGAAAGTGAGGGAGGGAGTGGGAGGCAATGAGAGAGAGAGAGAGAGAGAGAGAGAGAGAGAGAGATTGTTCCATTTATGTATTCATGTATTCTTCGGTTGATTCTTATATATGCCCTGACCAGGGATTGAGCCCACAATCTTGGCATATTGGGACAATGCTATAACCAACTGAGCTACCTGGCCAGGGCTGGGGCTGTATTTCCTCTACTTTTTAATATGACTAATATTGGCCTTTTCCTCCATTGTCTTCTGATTTGTCAGCATTAATCACATTAACCCTTTGTCATTGTGGCAGACACCAGTGCGCCTCTCTGTACTTGCTGACCCAACCATGGTTTTGTTCAGATGCTGGATGGCCATGGTAAGTGGAGCTGGATTTGTTGTCTGGGCTTTTAGGAGAAACAGATAGTGTGCTGGCACTAAATGTGATTGATCTCTTAAGTGCCTCTATTTCCTTAAATGTAAAATAAAGGAGCTGGACAAGACAGTGTTTCCAGTTTCTTTCTAGTTCAGATGGTCTACACTGTTATAGATTTAAGAATACAAAAACAAATTTAGCAATCTGTAGCAAATGTTTACAATGCAAGATACTATGTTAGGCACTGAGTATACACAGAAAAATAGAACACCATCATTGCTTCTAAATGATTTGTGGCCCGGCTGGTCTGCCTCAGTGGTTGAATGTTGACCTATCAACCAGGAGATCATGGTACGAATCCCAGTCAGGGCACATGCACAGGCTGTCGGCTTAGTCCCCAGTATGGGGGATGCGAGAGGCAGCCATCAATGATCATCTCTCATCATTGATGCTCCTATCTCTTTCTCCCTCTCCCCTCCTTTCTGAAATCAATAAAAATAATATATAAAAAATAAATGATTTGTGGGCTAGTAGAGGGAAAGAGATGTGTAAACAAATAAAAAGTGATCTACTAGGGTGGACTTTTCAATGCATAGCACTGAGGCAATGGGACAATTAGCCACCAATATACTATATCGTTAAGGTAGTATTTCCTACCATTCACAAAAATTGAATCCATGTGGGCCTAAAGACTTGCATGAGAAAGAACACTTAGAAGATTCTATAAGAGAATGTCTTCATAATCACAGGGTATGGAAGAATTCATTCAGATACAAGAAGCACAAATCATAAAGGAAAAGATAGATTTGACTACATTGAAGTCAATTACTTCTATTTATCAAAAGATGCCATAAAAAGGAAGAATATCCATAACCAGGAGAAGATATTTGTAACACATATAATGGAAAAATGATATCTAGATATAAAGAAAAATGACTCTAATAATCACTGGGCAAAAGAAGGGGGAAGCAGAGTGGTAGAAGAGGGTAAAGGGGAGATAGATGCTGATAGAAGGTGATTTGATTTGGGATAATAAACACAGAATACAATATACAGCTGATGTATTATAGAATTGTATACCCGACTCCTATATAACTTTATTAACCAATGTCACCCCAATAAATTCAATAAAAAGGAAAAAAGTTGATTTTTAATATAAAAAAACTGAACAAAAGACATAAATAGACATTTCACAAAAGAGGCACTATAAATAATCAATAAGTGTATGAAAAGTTGTTCAACCTCATTAATAACCAGGGATATTGTGTGTGTATGTGTGTGTGTGTATGTATATATATTTATATATCCAATGAGATGCTTTTTATACCATTAGATAGGCATGAATTAAAATATCTGACAACACCAAGTATTAGAGAGGGTATGAAGTAATAAAAGTTCACACAGGGTGGAGGCAATAAATACAAAGTTGTTTAACACCTGGCGAACATACTGCCTCTACCTTACAAAGTTGAAGATATGCAAACCCCAGGGCTTAGTAATTCTACTCCTGGGTATAGGCTCTGGAGATGCTCTTGTTTTTTGTTTTTTTAAAATATATATTATTATTGATTTCAGAGGGAGAAGGAGAAGGGAGAGGGAGTGAGAGATAGAAACATCAGTGATGAGAGAGAATCATTGATCTGCTGCCTCCTGCACAGCCCACACTGGGATTGAGCCCACAATCCTGGCATGTGCCCTGACCAGGAATCGAACCTTGACCTCTTGGTTCATAGGTCAACACTTAACCATTGAGCCATGCCAGTTGAGCTCTGGAGATGCTCTTGTAAATGCATACAAGGAGACATGGACAGGAATCATTTCTGAAAAGAAAAAAAAAGAACTGTGAACAACTCACATGTTCATAGAAGAATAAATAAAGACTATTCAGCCTTGGCCAGGTAACTCAGTGCTCAGTTGGTTAGAGCATAGTCCCCATATGCCAAAGTTGCTGATTCGATACCCGATCAGGGCACATGCAGGAGGTAGCCAGTGAATGCATCAATGAATGGAACAGCAAATCAATTTTTTCTTCTCTCTCTCCCCCTTCCTTTCTCTAAAACCAATAAATTAAAAAGAATTTTAAAGAATCTTCTATAATAAAAGCGAAACATGCAAATGTGACCGTTACCACCAGCCAATCAGAGCGGCTGTATGCAAATTAACCAAGCCAAGATGGAGGCCAACAGCCAATCAGAGCGGCTGTATGCAAATTAATCCAGCCAAGATGGAGGCCAACAGCCATGGAACCAGAGCAAACCAAAGGGTTCTGTTGCAACTGCCTGCCTACGCTGGCAGTTGGAAGTGGCACCAGGGCACCAGGGCAC